>ML792676.1:33172-56115 GCA_009831015.1 Picea engelmannii
TGCATATTGTTTAGATGTATATAGATCTGTATATAAAAATAAAAATAATAATTGCATGCTTGGCTTGCAGGTTAGGTGGAGCTGGAGCTTGGCCCTCTAATTAAGGGTTTCGGGGCCCCTGGGCTGCTTTCAATATATATATATATATATATATATATATATATATATATAGATAGATAGATATATATTTACCCTATACAGATTATTTAGGGTTGTTTAAATTTCTGGGTGGGTACAGTTACATTCCTAAATTGGGTAGGTGGGTAGGCCCTGGTCCAAGTTTTTAAACCAGGGCTCTGATACCATGTGTAAGGTCTCTACCCCAGAGCCTTATAAAATGCAAGTTAAAATAGGGGATAGATAAATGTTATCCTGTACAATTTAATCATCAGCATATAACCATTTAATATTCAACAGGAATTAAATTTATTAACAACATGAAAATAAATTACATAACTACCACATAACACAGCATATTCAACAGCTTAATGATAACCACCTAAAATCATGAAAATACATACCTCTGTCTGATGTTGTTTCACCAATCTCCATCTGTCCTCGCTGCTGCTCTGCCCAAACTCTGTCCAAAACTGAATCCTTCCTCCCTGCCAACTAGGAACAGAGCCTATCCATCTCCCTATCTCCAGGATTCCGTGAGGATTCCTGGCCTCCGAGCCCAAAACTCCCAGCGACCAGTGCACCCCTGCAACAGTCCACCCAAACTCCAGACCAGAAAAATACCCCAAAACAGAAAATATAGTCCCTACTCTCAAAATTCTCCCTTACCCCCAAAATTCCAAAAGTCCTTCTCCCGAATCCTCTACCCCCTCATATCCTCCCTCCATTTACTGCCTCTTACTTCATTTAATGCCACCCACCTTATCCCTCCATTTAATACCTTATCCCTCCATTCAATACCCTATCCATCCATTCAATGCTTTATCACTGCATACATAAAGTTTTCTAATAATGAATTAAAGTTATTAAGTCTTTAATTCTTTTCCCAACATTAAATGTGTTAATTAATCAATTAATTAATTAATCAACATATATTAATCAATAAATAAATAAATAAATAATATTATTAATAAATAATCATTATTTAACTAATACACATTAGGACAGTTAATTATTTAATTAATTATACTTGATAAATCTTAAGCAATCATTTAACTAGGGTTGTTACATTCTCAAACATAGAGTTATTACACAACAATTAAACTCATAATGCAACAAATAAACAAGATAAAACACTTATATTTTACAAACGATTGTGCAACCTGATGCTCTGGAAAGATGTTCCACCCAACCATAGACATGTTGTTCGATATCTCAATATCATGTCACCCCTGATATGAGGCTAGCAATCCACGAAAGAGGATGGTCTTTCACTATCCACTCACAGCTTAGAAAATCCCACAACCCATTGGTATTCTCCAACATCTATCCCAATTTTCCAACATCTCTCTTCCTCTCAACCTTCTCAACCCAAGGAATGTATCCCTTCACTTCTCTCATTCCATTGGGTGTCCCATTAATTTACCATGGTCTCTCTGGCACAAGTAACCATGAATATCACTACTGGGAAACTCAAGGGAGCTCACTACTAGAAAAACTACCAGGAAAAATAGCAACAATCACTTGATATTATAGTGAAACTCACACAGGAGTTCACTCTTCAGGCCTAACAACCTATCTCTTCAATCTTCTACTCCAAATACACTCAATAATTCACCCTCCATAGCTTCTTTAGGTATAATGCTCTTCTTTTGTGTTCTCTACTCATTTTTCATGCAAAAACATGACTGTATAAAACTTGTGTAACTGCCCATACGAATTTCCTTTCCTCTGGCTTGCTTTCTTGACTTACACACTTCCCCAAGATGATTGTACTCATCCACCATGCTCCCAATAACTATGGAATGTGACTTCTTACACCCACCCTATCACATGCATTCAATGATTGGATTTGGGAACACTCAACAACAAAATAGAAGGTTCATATACCAATAGAAAATTTAGGAAGTGGATTGAATTAATAGACATGGGTGATTCCCCCTTGGACCCATATCGTAGACCCTCCTCTCTCTTCTGGATTAATTCATCTCCCATCTATGTCCATATCCGCCAAAAATTGGGATCACATTTTATTATTAAAATTCAGAAATACAATTTGCATATACATCGCTTGGTCACAACCATACATTATATCTACATTAAGTATTAATTAAACTAGGGATTATAATGGGCATGTTACATTGGAAGGCCCAAGACCCGGTGCATGGAATTATGGTTTAATGGGTATGGTTGGTCAATCCATATAAATCCTCCATGTAACTTGCTAAGAAGGAAGTGAACACCGACCAGAAAAGTTGGGCCTTGTTCGAAATGTGAGCAGCTAATCAAAGTTAAGAAACCAAACCATCGAAGGGGCCTTGATCATTTTTGGATAGTTTTATTTTCTATGACATCGGCTTGTTGGAATACATATGCATATTTATCAAACTACAGTTCTATAAATTGGTTTTGGTCATGAATATTTTGGTGAGTACACCACAACACTGGAAATTTTCCCAACTTCGTCCCTTTAAAACTTCCTTCATCTTGCATTAATACTTCTGGTATTGACTATTATTTCATCATCTTGGAATTATGTCGTGTGTGGGGTTTTCTTGGGGAAGCCATTATTTCTAGAAATGAACACTTTCTTCTAAGATAGGTTATATATCTTGAAACCATTATGGGACTCAAAAACACAGTTGAAATTGCATGGTCGATAGATGAGAAATTCTATCATCAGCGTTGCACCTATTCTCCTTCGGGTTTTTTAGGTGAAAAGTGTAAACTACAAAGACCAAGTACGCAAAGTTTAATCGACACCAAATAAGAGGTGGCCATGTTTTCAGTTAGTGAGAAAAAACATCCATTATGGATGTACCCCGATATAAATGTCCCACATTGTAAGGTCATCATACTACATTGGTTTGTATTTCTTGTCAGGTCCTCACTGTCAATCGATCGGTAACCACCTTAATTCCTATTTTCGAAGTCATCTAGGTGTTCCAAGTTATTTTTCCACACCCTTCATTCCATCCTTTCATCTTGTAAAAGTAATTAATTTTCCACGCTTTCCAAATAAGAAAAATCCCTTAGAGAACAATTGCATTTACATCTTGATTTTTCCCTAAATGTACTAAATCTTCGTGATAGTAATTCTTATCCCATTTTCCTTTATGAAACTAAAGTATCTATTCTACCTACTCTTTATTTTGATGTTAACTATTCTACACATGTACAAATTATTATTCTTTGGGGGTGCCAGGCATGGTTACTATGCACCCCTACATGTGCACCCAAGTTGTTAATCTATAGCATTAGCCCCTGGTGGGTCACAATAATTCTTTACACAAATCTAGTTTCTTTTTATTCGCCATGGAGGATATTCAATAGTTAGAGTTAGACCTGGGAAAATATGTTGGCCACCCAATTATGAATTGATTCCAACCTTAGGCTTACTATGCCCATCCGTTGGTTGGATGATGGTCGAAGGAATAAGAGGGACAAAAATTTCTAATGGTATAGCGGGATTATTTTTCGGATGGATCCTTCATGCATTCAAATGTTTCTTTCCCAAAAACTTTCTCTTGCAGGAACACATGTATTTTTGGATATCAACCCCTGGCTTAAACATTTCATTCACTTAGTCCACTACTTATTCTTATTCATTTAGATGTTATCAATGTGTTTCCCACTATTTCTCGGTTATTCCTTTCATCGTTGTGTTGAGGGCTCATACCCAGTGGAGTAAGGGACTTGTTGCATTTGGGAAATAAATACATCCACCATATTTCCCCATCAAATCGATATGGTATGAAATCATCCTCCTATGTTTCATTGGTAATACATACACATCTCCTAGTAGAGAACTCATACAACTTGTTTTTCCATCTTTCCATGGCATCTTTTGAATCAATATCATATAAATTTGCACTTTTCCAACACAATTCCCCATCTACTATGGGTTTGATGTAATCCTATCTACACCTTGTGATTGATATATTTTCAATAATGGAGTTATATGCATCCTCAGTCACAACCTCACTATATATGTCTCCTTCATTTGGATCTAATGGCACGATCAGGGGTAAAGTGTCTATCCCAAAATACATCTGCCTTTTCTTCAAATTCAACATGGAATTATTGTCAAATGCACAGTCAATAACAAGTAGTGCAAGGTAGGATTTTGAGTCATCTATGATCTCAATCACCTCGAAATCTTCCTTAGCCTTCACCCCTTCAAGGTTCACTTCGACATGTTCCAACCAACCTATAGGATAGATTTTGTATTAATTAGCCAACCTAAGTTGAATGGGGGACCACACCAAGTTTGGTCTTCCTATCAACTCCCATGATTTATTTGGCAAGATGTTCACATCAGATCCCGGATCCAACATGACTCCATCCATCTCATAGATTTTGAGTTTAGCCATCATCTTGAATTGTCTTCTTTTGCGCTTTTGTTTTTTGACCTAGCACAAATCCCTTTCTTGTAATGGGATAGATATAGCTACATTTTCCCCTTCTTACTCCATATATATTTTTAACATGTGCATCAACTTTCTTGCAACATCAATATCACTCAACAACTTCAAACAAGAGTGAAATAAATTATTTACTTGATCTTCGACTTGCTCTTCATGACCAATGTCATGAAGTTCTTCCTCTCATGTCATGCATTACATCTCTTTTTGCATATGCTCCTCTATTTATTTTTGTTTGTCCCATCACACTTTCACCTGTCTCTAGGTTTCTTACAGTGACCTATATATCGTACATTATATCTCTTCATGCACATGAGCTTCCTCCAAAGACTTTTGTGTGTTGTGCTGCAATTCCTCTAATGAACCTTTTGTGGTGCACTATACTTCCTTTAATTCCTAGTCTTCCTCCAACTACCTTTTTGTTGCATGCTACAAATATTCACGTGCTCTCTCATCCTCTAGAGCCCTTTTCACATCGTGAAAAATGACTTATTCTACGCAACATCAAACTTAGGAGGGGATTGCACTAATTTTTTGATCTTCCCTTATGTTCTCTAGCTCGATATTTCTCCATTCTCTAAGTCCATTCCCTTATTAACGCCTCCTTGCATTATCACTTTCACATCAACTTCCTCATATTTATTTTGGTTCACGTGTGGCTCTGCAGTTACCATGTTGCAATGTGTATCATTCTCTTCCTGCTTATTCTAAAAGTCAGGAAACTCCTCCATAGCATGCTTGGTACTATAACATTACCCACAAAGAGCTTGCATTTTGGTACAAAATATCGAGGCGTGGCTAATCTCACCACAATTAAAACAAGTGGGTGGTCTTCCTCCACCTCTTCCATATCCTCGTCCTTGACCTCATCCATTTCCACTTCCAGGACTTCCTTAGTATCCACCTCTTTCTATGCCTCCACGATCACCACCTTTTTGTTCTTCTTGAACTTGAAAGGCATCATGAATGTCGTCCTACATAAACTAAAGTGACCGACAATTGTTCACATCATGCCCCATGGATTTGCAAAACTTGAAAAATAGAGTATGGTGTGTCTTTGGGTATTTTCTAGTGTTGGGAAGCTAGGAGGGATATGACCCCACTATCTGCAGACATCGCAATATTCGGTCTGAGTCTTGGTTGTAAATGGATTTGGCACACCCATTTCCAAGTAATTTCCCAACATGGGAAATTCATCCCTATGGTGACCTTCTGATAGAAAAGTATTACACCACATTTTCTCGTGCACCACTTTCTTTATTTCCATATCTTGCAACTTCATTGTCATATTTTCTAGTTGGGACTGCACCTACACCAATCATGTTGATGTCTCTCCACCTCCTGGCATGGCTTCTAGGTGCATCATAATTTCCACCACCTCTTCCTTAGTAGTCAGCAGAACTCTGATATGCAGGAGTAGTCCTGCAATGAACCATTCCCTATGTTGAACATCTTGTATCTGGAATGTCAGCCTATATAATAGTATCTTGAACCACTGATCATAATCTCACATGGTCTCTCTGGTTTGTTGCTTGATTTCCTTGATTTAAATAATGCACTATGATTTTGACTTAGGTTTTTGAAACTCCCTAAGCATATCTATCTTAAGTTTTTTTAGGGACCTAGTCTATCTCACTAGCACAATGTTCTTGTATTTCATGTACCACATCAAAGCTCTGTCTTTAAAAGTGGTCTCCAAATGCACAGTCTTCAATGCTTCGTTTGTGATCCTCTTCATAGATCATATAGCCTCACACGTGAACCAATTATACTCTGCATCATCCTTACCCATCCCATCGAACATGGATAGCCTTAGTGTTGTATATTGATTCACCATTCTCAATCTAGGACTATGTCCTCCTGACCGATTTCTAGTTATTGGTGATCTTGGTACTGATACTCTTCCTTGTGAAGTATTTCTAATTTCATATTCTTCTTCACTCGTATCCTCTCTTATTTATTCTACTACTCTTTCTTTCTCAACTCCTATCATCATATTGTCTGATGTTCTTTCTTCTTGGTTTCAAATGTGTAAGGGAGGTGGTTTAAAGAGGGGGAAAATCCATCTTCTCTCATCATTTCTTGTGAGGGATCCCAGAGAGTTTCCTACCTGCATCCACACAATAACATTCACTATAGCTAAAGCCTCTTCCCCTTCTCTCAATGGTTATTCACCATCCTCATCTACTTCAACACATTTAGTATATGCCTCATCTTCCTCTAAGTTCATGGAATATCTAAACAGGAAAGGGGATCCGATTTCATCTTCTCTGATCCTACTAAAACTACTTATGGTATCTTCACTGGATACCTTACTCCTAATGTTGTGCTTATTCAATGACCTATATTCATATGTGTTCCTCTCTAACACAACATTATCTTACACACATCCTCATGGTGTGGTATCCTTCCTCTTCATCTTTCACCCCTTGCTACCTTCTCTCCACTCCTTTGTTTTTCTTTCCTCATTAACTAAACTCTTATTACATACCTTTCATATCTTTCTCTCCTCTTTTCTTCTAGGTCCATTCTCTCCTCACCTCATCTCAACATATTTTGGATCCTCTCAGTGAATCCATATTCTCTCTCTCTCTCTTTTCCCCCTTCTTTTCACATTCCAGGGATACGAGGTTTACTCATCCATCCTATATAGCTCCATGCACATCAATCCTTTATCAATGAACAACATCTTTATCCATTATGGGATTTCTTCTAATTGTCACTTCTTAGGACCTTCAACAAACTTTCTTTCATCCTTGCTGAAAGAATCATCGTATTCTATGGTGAACTCAATAATTTATCCTTCCTTCACTCAAGAAAACAAGAAATAAATTTCTTGAGCACACTTATTATCCAATTCCTTCAATATATCAACTGTATTATGGTCCCAAACCAATGGTTATTTGGGTCTCAAAGTATTTTTAGTGGCAATGTTCCTCTTCAACCATTCATACAAGAAACATGGAAACTCAACAAAGAAAATCTCATGCAAATCAATGTAGATGTACCTCTCCTTCCAACTTTCCTTGTTGGTTATCAGACCGTTGGTCTCTCATCATGAAAAATCATCTTCCTTTGTAGATAACTAGTCTTGCATTTTCTCTCGAGATGGACTCCACCTCATTCTCTTCCTTCATCATGCAATACAAAACCTTCAAGTCTTGGAAACAGAACCATTTTTTGGCTAAATTACATGCATTATTCCTAACACTAGAGGGTTAATGACCCAAGGTTCATCCAAAGTTGACCAAAAAAAACCCAAGGCGTCGACATATCAATCCTCAATCTAGGACCAAATAAGGTCTCACCCAAGACTCCATGAGAATCACATAGACCATCTAGTATTGTGTCGGAAATGATGGGATAAATCATCCAGGAAAGCCACTCAACCAAAATTCATACATTCAAGAATACTCCATTAGTATATTAATAGCATAAACCATTACCCTGATCATTCATTACATTTAGAAAAAAACACCTCAAATGATAGAGAGAATTGTAGATTTATATTATGTTCATTAAACAACATAATTCATACATCAACAGATCCATATTGAAAAGGGAATCATTCTCTTCACTCTAAACATTCTATTACTCATGTACTACCATGCATTATGCGCTCTTTCTTCCTTTCTTCCAAACTCATACAAAATTGTTACAAAAACTCAAAACTAGACTCATAGAAAAATCATACTACTTCCTTGCAGACCTCAGACAAACTCCTTCCCTTTTTCTTGACTCCCTTTTCCTTCTCCTTTCTCCATTCTCTTCTTCTCTCTCTTTCTACTCTAGCACTCTGTCCTTTTATCCTCTACTCAAATCACTCTAGTGATCACCAGTTGTTCATGCTTCTATTATCTGCATGTAGCCCACGTAACCTCCTTGGAGGGTGGAAATCCTAACGAACCTTCCATATCATCCAGAATATTTTTCATGATCTCCCGTGTTGTTTGGGTTCATTATTCAGGAATATTTAGAACGATATTATTCTGACTCAGCATGCATGTGGTATCTTTTCAATCTTCAATTCATAGAATAGAACTAATGTGCGCACATGGATGATTCATGCACATGCAACCTACCCAAAACTTTGTGTGCCAACAACATGTATGATATTTTTCATTTTATTAATGTGCATAGTATTAAATATTTAATGGGTATGTAATCCATTAGTTATCCTTTAATCACATTTGTTACTCCCTAAAGTTTCACTTGACTATGAGAGGGAAAGATATGTAATCATCAATTTATTGCAATGGTTTTATAAAGAGTTTTCTGAATAGGTTTTAGAAATTGGTTGAAAACTGGCTCAAGGATTCAATAATATATATAGCTCAATGTAAAAGAAAGTAAACATCCCACTGGCTTATTAATTGACAGGCACTTTAACAGATCAGATGATATGGTAAAAAAATAAAGGAAGGTATGTGAGTATCTAATTTGTCAACTCACACATAGATTTCGCATTCCAAAATATCATTAAAAAGCAAGAACATGTACTTGAAAAACAACCTTAATTATGAACAAAAACAGTAAAATTTTCACTGTGTCACTCACAATCAATAAATCATATGCTTTGCAACAGACTAAATGTATTCAAGTAAGAAAAGAAACATAATAAAATATGAAAATAAGATTTGACCATGAAAATGCATTTTCCATTTAGTGCCAATATGAAAATATTGTCTTGTCTTACAGTGGAGTCTTTACAAAAATAGTCCCTTGAATTTCCCAGCCAATCCACCCCCATACAATCTTTACATTGTCTTTTTAAAGCACACATATTACTCCTGTAGATCCTATTTTTTAGAATATAGTTTTACAATAGTATCATACCAATTGACTGTTTCCTAGGAGATAAAATCTCATACGAGCACTTCTAATGCCTATAATGTACTAGGCTCAACAACCAATCTGAATATAGATTAGGTGACAGCTTGATAAAGATTTGCAAATACCACAAAAAGAGGAATATTATCTTGTTGAGCTGGTTCATCTTAGATACCAAAAAATTCCATTTGAACGAAGCACTAAGAACCAAAATGTTCATCTTTACTATCTTGGTAATAGTACTGAGCAATCAAAACCGAGGCAAATTTTCCTTGGATAATCATGGTATGATAACTATAGAAGATGTGGTGTCTCTCTATTTGAGCTTAGTTGTTAGCACCACATTATGCCAATATAATATAATATTGGATTCTCTTACCTCCTTTACTAAGGTCTTCTTCTCTTTCCTCTTTCTTTTGAAATATTGTATATTTTCCTATTGTTTAGCATTCCATTGCTCAACAAAGGACTTTTCTTTCTTCAATTTATTAATAATACCATGCGACTCTTTTACTCTGTCCTTTTCCTTCCTTGCTTCCATCTTGAATTTTGGATATTCTTCTACTGGGGCAGGTAAGTTAAAATCTATGGAAGCTTGGGGTTTCCTTAGTTTAATTACATACTTTGAAGATATCCCAGTACTAAGGTCCTCTTCTTTAGTGTTTTTTGAGTCTCTGGTTTTTGGAAGATATTGAAGTTGGTCTATTTATGGAAAAATATCACTTTTCTAATCATTAATTGCATTTGTTCCTTTGAATGTAGATATAGAGTGTGAAGTTGAATTTGTAGTTTCCCTCGTTATAGGTCTCCTCGAATATTGTGCAATATGTTTTCCCTTTTCACGTTTTTTCCTATTTTCTTCAGATTACTCCTTTGACTTGTGTAAAGAAGATGTCAAGCCCTGTTTTTTGATCTCTTTATTAGTATCTTCTAAGTTTTCTTCTATGATAATAAGGTTTTCCTTCTTGATAGAAGGGAGAAACATGGCCTTAGAATTCAGCATGAATTTGTTTGCATCCCTAGTAGAATTTCTTCTAGGGTATTTAGGTACATGTTTCTTCTTCTCACTCTGTTTCTTACCTTTTGCAGTCTTCTTTCCTGTAGGTTCTTTCTTCTGTTTAGATGGAATTTGAACTGGGATTGTGATGTAATATTTAGGTTCATCAGGTTCCCTTTTAATATCTGGATCAAAATGGATATCACTCTCTTCAACAATTCAAGTTTCTTACTTTGACTAGTAGTTCCTTTATCATTAAGTTTACCCATAAGAAAATCACCCATGGCTTGTTGTGTTTGTAATTTTCTCTTGCCAACACGAGTTACACTGGCTCCAAGGCAATTTTCTTTCATCAAAACCTCAGTGGCTTGATAAGTCTATTTACCTTTTCCAGGTTTCTTCTCCTTGACAGTTTTAGACTTAGTTTCATGTGGATTAGGTTTTAATGATTGGATTAACAAGTCCCAATATCTCTTAACTTCATTTAACGAAAATACTACCAATGTTTTGATCAACCCTTGATGAAAAAGATTGTTCTTTGTTGTTGCAAGATGTGATTGAATCCTCTTAGACATCTTAGATAAGATTTTTAATAAGAAATAAGGTAGGTTAAGAGGGTAATCACCATTTACATGGATTAACTGTCTAATATGATAAATATGAACCAGAGAAAATATGACTTCACATGTAATGTACCTGTGAATGATCAACATAGCAGTATGCCATTCTTTCCTTACCCAACTGTGTGGGATGCCTTGGCTCCAATTAGGGTTTTTCTTTTCTAGAATTAAGAATTGATTTACAAAATCCATAACTACATTTTCTTTCTTCCACCATCTTTCCCCATATATTGGTAACCTGCAATATTTAGCTATGGAATTATCTGTCACGTGCATGAGGATTTTACAAACTATAGGTTCGAAACCATCAAAATTCTGTGCAAATATCATAGAAATCTGCTTGTCATGACCATGGAATGTCAAGAAGAAGTCAAACCAACCTACATCCTTAAAATTTTGTGCCATATGAGGAAATGATTCAAGCAATTCTATCCCTTATGGCTCCATCCTAGTTATCTGACCACTCTTTTTGGGTGCCATGACACTAATACAATCCTGCAGAAAATTTCTAAGAATTTTGAGGGTTTGATCGCCAACCTTCGAGGGCTGTTGAAATCTGAGAGTTATCCGTTTACCTGCAAAGCATGTGTAGAATGATAGACATATTTAAATAAGCATATTACAATTTCATTCATATGGAATAATAATCGAGCGTGTTGATTTGATGTCAAGGTGGCGAGTACAACCCGATCCCTCAAATTAGTTATCATCATGATAATTACGACCTGATATAGATCATACATAGATATGTAGATCCTTTGGAAATGATTTTAGGTGTTAAAACATAATCTAGGGAAGGTGGCGCATGCATAACTATCATTACTCTTGGTGTTGCAAGAATAGACCTATTCTTGTCGCGCCCTTTCCACTTTGACAAATTTAAAAATTCAAATGAGGGAAAGGACAAGTGATGTGATAGAAATCCTTTTATATGATATCCTAACTTTTAGAAACTTAAAAAACATTTAAAATTGTAAATGTGTTGAGCCTACACATAATATATCTATATAAACAATGATACACACATTTGCAGAGAGAATTGGAAAAAGAAGAAGAAGAAGAGAAAGAATGGAAATAATTCTCATTAACCGTTGTGAATAATGAATAATTTACACATGATATACTCTGTATAACTCAATGAGTTCGACTTGAGGTGAACCAAGTATCCATAGTGGTGTTCTAGAGTGATCTGGACACACACCAACAATTACAGGACTGAACTGCCACCTATTCTAGTCTCTCAGGCAGTAATGGGAATGAACTGCCACCTAGTTTAGTTAACTAGTCAACTAGTCTTCAGTTAACTGACTGAACAAAGAGTAGTGAGGAGTTAACTGAGGGAATCAAGGCTAATGCACCACTCTAGGGATGATACCAAGGCAAGGTCGAATTAGCATGGTGATGATCCCAATGCAACATCTAAACTCAACTCAACTAGTCAAACTGAAGTGTGAACTGAAAGAGAATATTCTCCAGGTGGAATATTCTCACCTAAAATATAGGAGACTAGATAATGACTAATTATGACTAATAAAAAAATAAAAACCTTAGGAAAAATAAATCCTAGGTGTGTGTGAAGTAACTCCAACACCCCCCCTGAACATCACTATGGTGAAAATAAATATTGGGTCCCGACAACGAGGCCATGTTAGGTACCCAAGTAAAAAATATACACTGGAAATAAAGTGAGGAAAGAGGGAAAACCTCATGGGAAAACCTCCCCTCAAGGTACAATGTATGTAAAAATAAGAACTATAGTTGTTAGGCAACTGTGTCGTTTACTCCAAGATGACCTCGCAGAGAATGAAATTTCTGCTCAGTGAAGGTCTTGGTGAAAATGCCTGCCATCTGTTCTGCTGAAGGACATAATTGTAAGTCGATGATCCCCTCATGTACTAAGTCCTATATGTAGTGCATGTGGATCTCGATGTGCTTCATCCGCTACCTCTGAATTGGATCTCTGTAGAACTTCAAAGTGCTTTGGTAGTCACACCAGATGACGATCGACCGATGAAACTAAATGCCCAACTCAGTGAGAAAATGTTGTAGCTACATAGCCTGAATGGTTATGTTAACTACCCCTCTATACTCTGCCTCGAATGAAGATAGAGAAATGGTAGTTTGCTTCTTACTCAACCAACAATTAGGCCCGAAACCAAGACTAAGTGAGTTACCAGATGTGGACTTGTGATCAATGTTATCGCTAGCCTAGTTGGAATCAGTAAAACCAATGAGATCTAATGTAGAGTCAGCTGCATAATGAATTCCAAAGGTGATGGTGCCCTGTACATATCGAAGGATACGCTTTGCAACTTTCCAATGTAGCTCATGGGGCTCCTGCATGAACCTAGAAACTGTGCCAACTTCATATGAGAGGTATGGTCTGGAGTGTGTGAGATACAACAAGCTCCCCACTAGTTGTCTGTACAGTGTGCTGTCAACCAGTAGAGTCTCTCTACCATCCTCAAGTTTGACTCCTGATAGGAAAAGAGTCAGAGCAAACTTGCAGTCTGTCATGTGAAATCTCTCAAGGAGATCTCGTGCATACTTGGCTTGAGACAGTTTGATGCCTGATGCATCCTGATTGATCTCAAGTCCAAGGAAGAAGTGTAGTGGACCCATGTATGTCATAAAAAACCTGTCATGAAGAAATCTCTTGACTACAACGTTCGTTGAATTCGAGCAACTGGTGATCAACAAATCATCGACATACATAACTAAAAGTAGAAGTGAATCAACCGTCCTGAGCATGTATACATTCAGGTCTGATTTACAACGTAAAAAGTTCTGTGACAACAGGTAGGAGTCCATCTTGGCATACCATGCCCTCGGAGCCTGTTTGAGGCCATAAAGTGACTTCCAAAGATGAGTCCTGCATAAATCCTTGGGGATGCTCCATGTATATCTCCTCAGAGAGATCACAGTGAAGAAATGCATTCTTCACATCCATCTGATGGACTTCCCATCCCTTGGCTACCGCAATGGCAAGTGCCAATCATATGGAATCCATTTTCGCTACTGGAGCGAAGGTCTCATAATAGTCAATACCATGAACCTGTTGAAAGCCTTTGGCGACAAGCCTGGCTTTGTATCTATTGATCTGTCCATCCGCTGTGCTCTTGGTCCTGTAGACCCATCTGCATATGACAATTTTCCTCCCAGAAGGAAGGGGAACCAAATCCCAAGTCTGGTTCTCGAGGAGGGAGTTGTACTCCTCCTACATGGTGGATTCCCAAAAGGGATTTCCAGTAGCCTCACCATAAGACCGTGGATATGAATACTGAACCAAGAAAAGATGCCTCGAAGGAAATGGTTCAGTGGTAGTGAGTGCAACAAGAGGCTCCTCAAAATCTGATCGAGTCCTCCTAGTATCGATTGGATCACCGACGAGATCCCCTGCATCCTAAAGAGTAGTTTGCACCCACTTGGGCCTCTGCTCTGGCTCTGCAACTACATCTAGATGCTTTGAATCTGCATCCAATTATACTGACTTTGAATATGAATTTGAATCATCTGAGTCCTCTGAATCAAAAATATCATCTGAAGAAGAGTCAGCATGTGCATGCTCATCATCTCGGATAGGTGGAAGAGTGAAGGTGTTTGCATGCAGCTGCTGAGGTACATGTGAGACACTTTCCTCAAATTGGACACTACACTCAATGATGAGTCGATCCGAGGAAAGATCAATAAGCCGATATCCCTTCACACCATCAGGGTATCCAACAAAAATGCACTCAGTGCTCTGTGGATCAAGTGCCTTCCTCTTTTCAGAGGGAATCTGGGCCCATGCACGTGAACCAAAAATGTGAAAGTGGGTCCATTCCAGTTTGAGGCCGCTCCAAGCCTCGTAGGGGGTCTTATCCTTGACATATATATGGGGATATTTGTTTTGGATGTATGTTGCACAGTTAAGTGCTTCGGCCCATAGTATCTATGGTAGTGACTTTTCATGCAACATGCAAGATGCCATCTCCTTTAGAGATCGATTTTTCCACTCAACAACTCCATTTTGTTGCAGAGTGTAGGTAATTGTATGCTGCAACTGAATCCCTGGCTCATGGAAAATATTGTGGATCTCATGATTCACATACTCTCCCCCATTATCAGTTCAGAGAACTTTGATCTTCTTTTCGGACTGTGTCTCAACTAAAGCTTTGAAATCTTTGAGGTGTTGAAAGACTTCTGATTTTTGCCTAAGAAAGTAGATCCAAGTAAAATGTGAGAAATAATCAACAAAAATGAGAACAAACCTTTCTTTTCCGATCGATGGATGTGAAAAAGGACCCATGAGGTCACTATGGATCATATCTAAAGGTGCGGAAACTCGCTGAGACTTTCCTTTGTCGAATTTTTCTTGAGGGTGTTTTCTGAGAACACATCCCTCACATACTCCCTTGGAGAAATGGATGTCTGGTAGACCATCAACTAATTTGTGCTTGCTAATTTGTTGCATGTATATGAAATTCAAATGTCCAAACCTTTCGTGCCATATCCTACTACTTTCATCAACATGAGTAAGCAGTAAAGAAGAATTAGGTTCAATGAATTCAGAAAATGTATACAATCTAGACTGATGATTTACCTCACCGGTAGCAACCTTGGAGTTGGTTTGCATGTCATAGATTTCCAAGGCATTTGGTGTGAATACAAATTTCTTTCTGGTGATAGAATTCATCATCTGATACACAGAGAGAAGGTTGACATAAAGCTTGGGAACATGCAACACGTTCTCGAAGCTTCCGTTGGTGAGTTCAATCCTTCCTTTTCCAGTGACTTCGATAGAAGAGTTGTCCCCCATCAGAATAGGAGGACCTTTGCATGCATCCAAAGAAGAATAGACTACTTCTGAGGAAACCATGTGATGTGATTCTCCTGAATCTACGATCCAAGCATCAGGAGAGGAGTTGATGGCAATCAAGGCATGGATGGAATTGCCTTTCTTGGAATTCGAATCTTATGGATTCTTCTTCTTTTCATCCTAGGGGATGCAATCTCCAAGGTTGTTTTGCTGAAGTATCTGATACATCAGATCTATTTTTTTTTGCATACATGCAGATTCCGAATGGAATCCTTTGTGACAATATGTGCATTTCTCTCCTTTTCTTCCCTTTTCTCCTTTGGATCCAGAGGCATCAGTGAAGGGTTTTGTGTACCCTTCCTTCTTCGTATTTGCATGATATTTACACTTATATTTTTCTTTAGATTTCTGATATTTTTGGCTTCCATCATGCACAGTGAGTGCATGCGCCCTTGGGCCTTTGATTTCACCCATGTTGATGAGCTTGGTTTTCTCTTGTATTAGGGATTTGATAAAGTCCTCAAGAGAAGGCATCTTCCAGGTGGCTCCAGAGGTGAATATGACAGTATGGAATGTAGATACGAATACAAATAATTTAGGACCAAGCTTGGAGAGAATGGTGAGAACCATTTGTTTCTCCTCCTTCAATTTATCAACCCCGCAAGCTTTGAGTTGCGACAGTAAATCCTTGAATTTTGTAAAGAAATATTGGATATTCTCGAAGCTTTTCGGATCTAATGTGAGAAGATCCACCTCTAGAATGTGTCTCCTCATCTCATCCTATTTTCCAAAGAGACCTTCCAAGATGGTGTAGGCTTCATTGGGAGTCTTACAGGAAGATATATGAAAAACGAGATCGAGAGAAATAAGACTGCAAATTGTTCCGAGTGCCCCATCCATGCGATTTAAGTACTTAGATTTTTCTATGGCTGATGTCAAATCTGTATCTGTATTCATGGTTAACCTATACAACCCTCTAGATCGGAGATGTATGGTTATTTTCTCCTTCCATGCAAAATAGTTGTAAGGTGTAAGAATGAATTCTTTTTGGAATTCCATCTTTCCGCTGTCTTCAATATTTTGTACCTGCAAAAATTTTTGGTGTAGCTTTTGCTTAGCAGTTCGTCGGATTTAATACCATGTAAATGTGTTGAACCTACACAAAATATATCTAGCTAAACAATGATACACACATTTGCAGAGAGAATTGGAAAAAGAAGAAGAAGAAGAGAAAGAATGGAAAGAATTCTCATTAACCGTTGTGAATAATGAATAATTTACACATGATATACTCTATATAACTCAATGAGTTCGACTTGAGGTGAAACAAGTCACCATAGTGGTGGTATAGAGTGATATGGATACACACCAACAGTTACAGGAGTGAACTTCCACCTATTCTAGTCTCTCAGGGAATTACGGGAGTGGACTGCCAACTAGTTGAGTTAACTAGTCAACTAGTCTTCAGTTAACTGATTGAACAGAGAGTAGTGAGGAGTTAACTGAGGGAATCAAGGCTAATGCACCACTCTGGTGATGATACCAAGGAAAGGTCTAATTATCATGGTGATGATCCCAATGCAACATCTAAACTCAACTCAACTAGTCAAACTGAAGTGTGAACTGAAAGAGAATATTCTCCAGGTGGAATATTCTCTCCTAAAATATAGGAGACGGGATAATGACTAATTATGACTAATAAATGAATAAACACCTTAGGAAAAATAGATCCTAGGTGTGTGTGAAGTAACTCCAACAAAAATGTGCATAAAAGAATGAAAACATGCTTTCAAACCAAGAAAGGGAAAAACCAAGTTTAACAAAAATCATCGAAAAAAGGGTAGAATAGGAGTTAAGGATATCCAACAGTAAATAACAAGGTTAAGGACTAACACTGTCTCCTTCTGGGGATAAATTTCCATGGCTAAACTTTAAGAACCGGTTGACCAATGCCTTCATATCCCTGATCATCATCATATTTTATTGTAATTATTTCCATGTCCAAACATTCCTTTATTTGCAATCCAAAAACAACAACCACAAAATTGCAAGTAGTCTTTCCATTGGGCTATGGAGTCTTTATTACTGATCTACAACATACCAATAAACTGGAAAAAAAAATTGCTTGGATGCAAGCTTATTCAACCATTCTACTCTACTTTTCTGCTGAAATCATGTTGATCATGTGTAGGTGAATTTCCAATGCAACCATGAAATGATTTCACTTCCAATATGGTCTTCTTCCTTGCAGGTAAATAAGAAAATGTATAAAAATTGATATTTTTGCAGCAAAAAATGAATGGGAAACCCATACTTATAGCTGCAATTTGATTTAATTCCAAACATTGCAAAATTTTGAACCTATGGAAACACAAACTCCATGTAGAGAGACACAGGATCCAACCAATGGTGTTGCATCTCCAAATGATACAAGAATCCAGATGGTTTCTCTATGATTTTTGCTCCATTTATGAGAGCATAATTCATTTGAAGATCATTATTTTATTACAATAAGGGGAAACAATGAATCCCTGGAACTGTTGATATATATTTTTTTGCAAAAATTCCTTTAACAACAACAATATCATTGTGGGAAACAAGGGGCTGCAATATAGTTTCATAAGTTGGAAGAGGTAGAAATTCATGCTTAATATAATCTTGCCTCTACTGAATTGTTCCCTCGGATATTGATTCAAGAATGTCATATTTTGAATTACTGGCTTTCTGAAATTGCTACACAACAATCGATGAGGAATAAAAAAATTTGGATTGTTCTTCATCTCCCTCATTTTCCTCAAATGCATTTGATTCATAATTGTCAAAGATAGGTTCATTGGTGCTACAAAAATCAATGCACACTTGGATAGACACTTGTACTTTATCCGGGTATTCATCATAAATAGGATTCCATTTATCAACATTTGGATCCAGGAATTCAAGATCATCATCGTACTCATCAAATAAAGGTTGATTTGAATTTTTTTTTGAAATCTGAAAAAGAAGGACGTCTACTTCACGATCATATTGAAAAAATGAGCGCATATATGTTGCTTGATCATCATTATAATTTTGACCATAAGACACATATGAAACAACATCAAATACATTTGCAACTGTTGGTTTTTCTTTCTCATCTATAGTATGGTCTTCAAAAAGAAGTTCTCTAGTCAAGAAATGATCTTCAAACAGATTAGGAACAACATTTGTATCATAGTCACTACTATTAGAAACATTCATATTGATACCAAATGCATCTAAAGTATCATTTTTATGAATTTCATGATCAGAATGTTGAAAATCTTCCTGTTGTAGGACAGATTTAGAAGAAGATATGAATGATAATGAATCTTTTTCCTCTTCCTCGATGTAATCATCCTCTTCATCTGTACTGCTAGAGGAATCAATTTCTTGAGAATAATATCCTGATTTACATTGCTCACAAAAATCTACCAAAAGAATCTCAGCTGGAAAATACCTTTTACATTGTTCCTTGAATGCAACATGAAATTCTTTTAAAGAAGAAATGTTGGAAGCAGGAAGAGATCTGTACCAGACACGTGCATCACCCTCCAAAGAGTACATAAACATTTTCATCAATGCATCCTCATGATGAATATTCAGTTGATCCATGCATTGATGAAACTCAGTCAAATGTAGTTCTAGATTTTCCTCATCCTTTTCTTTGAACCATGGAAGGAAATATCCCCATATATCTATACTGGGAACATAATTAGGGAAACCGACAATAGCAGAGAAATTAAATGGTGCAAATCTCCATGCCAAAATAGATTAAATATCCTTTGACATCTTGGATTGTGGAGTCACCAATGGATTCTTCCGTCATGGAGTCTTCGGGTGAATGACACAGTCAGAAAAAGTGCCCAACTCTTGTTCACCATCAAGAGCTATAATTTATCATTGTCATTCTCCCAGGGATAAATACTTTGTGTCTTCGTCCCTGGCAATGATGCCAAAATATGTTAGTCCCTAAATTTGCACTTGACTGTGAGAGGGAAATCTAGGGCATCATCAAGTTATTGAAATGGTTTTATAAAGAGTTTTCTAAATAGGTTTTAGAAATTGGTTGAAAACTGGCTCAAGGATTCAATAAAATATATAGCTCAATGTAAAAGAAAGTAAACATCCCATTGTCTTAGTAATTGACACGCAGTTTAACAGATCAGATGATAAGGTAAATAAAGAAAGGAAGGTGTGTGAGTATCTAATTTGTCAACTCACACATGGATTTATCATTCCAAATTATCATTAAGAAACATGAACATGTACTTGAAAAACAATCTTAATTATGAACAAAAACAGTAAAATTTTCATTGTGTCACTCACAATCGAGAAATCATATTCTTTGAAACAGAATAAATGTATTCAAGTAAGAAAAGAAACAGAATAAAATATGAAAAGAAGACATGACCATCAAAATTCCTTTTCCATTTAGTGCCAATATGAAAATATTGTCTTGTCTTACAGTCGAGTCTTTACAAAAATAACCCCTTGAATTTCCCAGCCAATCCACCCCCATATAGTCTTTACAGTGTCTTTTTAAAGCACAGAGATTACTCATGTATATTCTATTTTTTAGATTATAGTTTTAAAATAGGATCATACCCATTGACTATTTCCTAGGATATAAAATCTCATACAAGCACTTCTAATGACTATAGTGTAGTAGGCTCAACAACCAATCTGAATATAGATTAGGTTATAGCTTGATAAAGCTTTGCAAATCCCACAAAAGATGAAAATTATCTTTTTGAGCTGGTTCATCTGAGATACCAAAAAGTTCCATTTGAACGAAGCACTAAGAACCAAAATGTTCATCTTTACTATCTTGGTAATAGTATTGAGAAATCAAAACTAAGGAAGATTTTCCTTGGATAATCATGGTATGATAACTACATAAGTTGTGGTGTTTCTATGTCTGAGCTCAGTTGTTAGCACCACATTATGCCAATATAATCTTATATTGGATTCTCTTACCTCCTTTAGCAAGGCTTTATGCTCTTTCCTCTTTCTTTTGAAATCTTGTATCTTTTCATGTTGTTTAGCATTCCATTGCTCAACAAAGGACTTTTCTTTCTTCAATTTCTTAATAATACCATGCAACTCTTTTACTCTGTCCTTTTCCTTCCTTTCTTCCATCTTCAAATCTAGATATTATTCTACCAGGGAAGGTAAGTTCAAATCTATGGAAGCTTGGGGTTTCCTTAGTTTAATTACATACTTTGAAGATATCCCAGTACTAAGGTCCTGTTCTACAGTTCTTTCTAAGTCTCTGGTTTCTGGAAGATCTTGCAACTGGTCAATTTATGGAAAAAGATCATTTTTCTCATCATTAATTACATATGTGCCTTTGAATGTTGATTCAGAGATTGAAGCTAAATTTATAGTTTCCCTGGTTACAGGTCTCCTCGAATACTATGCAATTTGTTTTCCCTTTTCACGTTTTTTCCTCTTTTATTCAGATTCCTCCTCTGACCTATGTAAAGAAGATTCCAAGCCCTGTTTTTTGATCTCTTTATTAGTATCTTCTGAGTTTTCTTCTATGATAATAAGGGTTTCCTTCTTGATAGAAGGATGAAACATGGCCTTGGAATTCAGCCTGAATTTGTTTGCAGCCCTGGTAGAATTTATTCTAGGGTATTAAGGTACATTTGTCTTCTTCTTACTTTGTTTCTTACCTTTTGCAATCTTCTTTCCTATAGGTTGTTTCTTCTATTTAGCTAGACTTTGAAATGGGCTTGTGATGTAATATTCAGGTTCATCAGGTTCCCTTTTAATATCTGGATCAAAATGGATATCAGTCTCTTCATCAATTTTAAGTTTCTTACTTCGACTGGTAGTGCCTTTCTCATTAAGTTTACCCATAGGAAAATCACCCATGGATTGTTGTGTTTGTAATATTCTCTTGCCAGCACAAGTTACCCTGGTTGCAAGGGGATTTTCTTTCATCAAAACCTTAGTGGCTTGATAAGTTTGTTTACCTTTTCCAGGTTTCTTCTACTTGACAATTTTAGACTTAGTTTCCTGTGGATTAGCTTTTAATGACTGGATTAACCAGTCCCAAGATCTTTGAACTTCATTTAAGTAAAATACTACCAACATTTTGATCAACCCTTGATGAAAAAGATTTTTCTTTGTTTTTGCGGGATGTGATTGAATCCTCTTAGACATCTTAGATAAGATTTTTAATAATAAATAAGGTAGGTTAAGAGGGTAATCACCATTTACATGGATTAATAGTCTAATATGATAAAGATGAACCAGAGAAAAAATTCCTTCACATGTAATGTACCTGTGAATGATCAATAGAGCAATATTCCATTCTTTCCTTACCTAGCTGTGTGGGATTCCTTGGCTCCAATTGGGATTTTTCTTTTATGGAATTAAGAACCGATTTACAAACTCCATAACTACATTTATTTCTTCCACCATCTTTCCCCATATACTGGTAACATGCAAGCTTTAGCTATGGAATGCTTTGTCATGTGCATGCGGAGTTTACCAACTATAGGTTTGAAACCATCGAAATTTTGTGTGAATTTCATAGAAATATGCTCGTCATGACCCTGGAATGTCAAAAAGAAAGAAAACCAACCTTCATCATTAAAATTTTGTTCCATTTGAGGAAGAGATTCAAGAAATTATGAGAATGTCGAGGGTTTGATCACCAACTTTCGAGGGATGTTGAAATATGAGAGTTATCCGTTTACCTTCATACTAAAATAAGAAGATTAAAATTGCATTCATATGAAATAATAATCGAGCGTGTTGATTTGATGTCAAGGTGGTGAGTACAACCCGATCCCTCAAATTAGTTATCATCATGAGAATTACGACATGATATAGATCATACATAGATATGTATATCCTTTAGCAATGATTCCCGATGTTAAAACATGATCTCAGGAAGGTGGCGCATGAAGAACTATCATTACTTCTGGTTGTTGTGGGGTATTCTACCCTACGGACTAATAAGCTAGGGCTCTAAGCTTATATGCAGATCATGACCCTTAAGATTTAACTTTTAACCTTCTACCCAAAATCTCAACCCCTTTTCTCAGGCAAACACAGGAAGAATGAACTAACCTTTTTATCGACGGTTGAAGTAGATCCTCCGTTGAGTTGTTATCCCCTTGCTG
>ML792676.1:73169-92232 GCA_009831015.1 Picea engelmannii
CTCTCTTCACTCATTAATTGTAAGGTATGGAGGATCTGGTAGGTAGTCTGCCCGAGATGGTCCTGTGTGCTGGATTTTTTCCAAAGAAGCCATGCCTAGTCCTCAACTAACCAGAGAAGTCTGCACATGCTAACTCAACATTTAATGGCTCAGCTACCGCCCTTGAAAGAGCCATGCAAAGTTAAGGTGGCGTCTAACGAAGGAGTTCAGACTAGATTTGACCGAAGAGATGCCATGCCCTGAAAGTCTAGGACGCCTCTGTTGGGAAAATGTTTAGGAGTATATGTACTCGGTTTTTGTATTTTTGAAAGTATTGATGGTAGAGCACAACTCCCAATTGTAAATATTTAATCTAGACTCTGGTTCTCTGGTTATAGAGGAACATTTGAGACTTCTTGTTTAATGGCAGCCAACTTCTTCTTTTCCTATTTTCCTCTGAATCTAAGATCCCGGGCAGGAATGATCCAGTCGGTTTTTGATTTTCTATATTATGTAGGTTCGATATTATCAGTTCTGCAATCTTCTTAGGTTCATTTTGAAGTTTGTTCGGCTCTGAGAGGATCTCACAGCCGAGACTTTTTCTCTTTTGTTAAGACTGCTGGAAGAATGGATGTCCAGAGAAGACTTTGTTTCTCCTCTTTCCCTCCAAATACTCACCACTATCATTATTACTGGCTTAAGTTAGGTCAAGACCTCATGTGTCACTGCTCTTCCAACCCAGTTTTCTGAGTTAGAACGATACTGTTCCGAGTTTACTTCCATCTGATCACCCCTTTATAAACAAAACATGACATAAACTGACGGGCTTCGGGATCTTCTCCTGCTACAATCCAGGAGTGACTTCCAATGCCAACAAGTATGACCATCGATCTTACCAACATAGGTAGTGGTGGAATTCTAAGTATCATCCATAGTTTTAGTGTTGGGAGAGGGGTAGTCATTTTTTTCTTTCTATGAAAGTCCTCCACCAATAACAACTCATTTTTTGAGTGACCGATGAAGATGTAGTACTAAGGACCTAATCCTTCCACTCTACTACAATATTTCCACCTATTCTTCGATGGCAATATAGATACTCATGGATTTTTCGGACACCAAAAATGTTACATTTCCTCTAATTATTGGATGCACCAATAGTGGAAGAAACGGTTGTAGGGCCTTCACTGTCACCTAGTCAAACACCTTATTAGTTATAATGGTGGGGCCCTGTTGACATGTTTTCCTGACACCCATTAACTAGATGATTGGGGTGCATATTTTAACCTATGTCTCTCTCAAATGGAGACAAATTTTTGAAATTTAGAAAGTGCTAGATAACCTTCACCTATTGTTCATGAAGACCCAACAAGTTTTTAAAGATTTCATAATCAGTTTTAGTGTTGTATCTCTTCTTCACGCAAGGACAATGGGGATGGTTTCTCTTCTTAAAATAGAATAAAGGAAAAGGATATCAAAAAGAAGGAAATTTCTTGTGTCCACCTTCTCATTTGATATCCCTATGTGTCAGCTTCATCTAGCATTTTATAT
Organism: Picea engelmannii; assembly: GCA_009831015.1. Classification (NCBI taxonomy): domain Eukaryota; kingdom Viridiplantae; phylum Streptophyta; class Pinopsida; order Pinales; family Pinaceae; genus Picea; species Picea engelmannii. Next base: position 74,697 of record ML792676.1, read on the forward strand.
AATTAAAAATAGAATTTATATGCCCAATCTATTTCCAATTTTCTCCATCTTCTGAAATACCCCAACACTTAGTCATTTACCACCTCCTCTCTATACTAATATTCCAAATTCATTTTCCTTACTCTCATTAATCTCCTTGTTCACATTCTCTCTCCTTACTCTCATTCCTCTCCTCGGTCATATTCACTCTCCTTACTCTCCATACTAAGGAGTAGGTCATATTCTGTTGGAACATCAAGAATTGATGGTTCATCACACTTCTCCTAGATTTAGTCGGTTGGGTGGTCGACCCATATCCAGATACAGTTGTTTAGTCGATCGACTAGAAATATACATCAATCAATCAAGTAGTCGACGTTCTTGTTGATCATATAGTCGACTAGTAATCGAGGATTGTGAGTTAGTGGATCAACCATCCCAACAATCAACTACGATTTGGGTGCATGGATGATCAGGTCGAGTATCCTTGTCCATCCCACTCGAAAACACAAATTTGGTGGAGTCAACTCTAAAAACCGATGGTTGCATGTGCACAATATATTCCCATATCTATGGAATTTGGTTAGATATTGAGGCTATAAATAAAATACCCCATGGGTAATTATCATCAAATGATCAAAGTGATACCATATGGATATATCAAGGTCCAATATGCAATGTGATGTTATAATCAAAGTGCAATCTGCTTAAGTATTTTAACGATGCCTTTAGACACCACCTTTGTCTTCAAAATTTTATTCCCTCTTTGATTATCTGTAAAATTGTTTGTCTGTTTCATTACAGGTTCTACCCCTTTTCCCCAACACGGTATTAGAGCTAATGGTTAACAACCTCAACTTGTTATCCACAAAACTTGCTAAGTCAAATATGTTGTGTGATTGACTATGGGCTAGTGGTTTATTGATTGGAACCTTTGAAACAAGACTTTTTGTCTAGATATCGAATATGGCTTCGAAGACTGATCCTATTGTTTTGAATGGATAAAATTATGTAGTATGGGCACCAAACATGGAAACCCTACTAAAGAGTAAAGGACTATGGTAGTATACGAAGATTATGATTCCATATCTAATATATGATCAGGAAAAGTTAATTGTTGATGGAAATAAGGATGAGGCTATGGGGGTCATCATGACCTAAATCCTATAGGAGATCTAGTTTCACCTCAATGGAATTGACTGCCCTCATCAAGTCTAGAATAAGTTGAAATCATTTTTCAACCAATTCAATGAGAGCCACATCATGCAATTGGAGAAAGATTTGATCTCTCTCTCTATCCTCATTCTTTTGACAGAATAGTAGATTATTTTGTGTGTGTCAAAGGACTCTAGTTGAAATTGGGAGAATGTGGAAAGAACCATGAGAAGAATAATGGAAAACTCATCGAGTTTCTCCCGATGAACTTGAGAACACCATAATGTGCATAATATTTATGTATAAATAATGTGTAGGAAGTTTTCAAAACATCCAATGTTTAAAGTGGGCATTCACCCATCATCAAGGGCATAGAAGCTATAAGATGTTAGAACATATAGGTGATGAGAATTATTTAAAGGGTAGGATTAGAATCTTACCATTGAGGATAAGAACACCATTCGACATGTTTGTGTCTACTTTTTGCACCAACTGGAAAGAACACAAGAAAGATGGTAAGGATTACACCTTTGAAGCATTTTGTGGCCTTTTGATTACTAATTAGTACATATTTTTTGAAGAAGGAAATCTTGGTGGTAAACATCAAGCCCACTTGTTCAAGGAAAAGAGAAAGTTGGATCCAAAGGATATAGTACGGTTTGATGCCTCTACATAGAAACTTGTATGCCACGATCATAAACCTAAGGGATAGAAAAATGCACCATAGTGAAGTCGAAAGAAGAAGACATGTCACATTGTTGAAATACTAGAAATGTGGAGAAAGTATGCTATAAGAAGAGAGAAAATTTAGAGGAGAAGGTTAAATTCTTGGATGGAAACGCGTCTTCTAAACGATGACCCATTGATAATTTCACCTTCCAAGTCAGGAATTCTCAAGCCTTGTTGTCTCATTATGCACAAAATGAATGGGTTGTCGACTCTGGGTGCACTCATCACATGGATAAGGATGCCTCCGTGTTCACATGGTTGGATGAATCTAAGGAGAGGAAAATCTATGTTACTAATTATTTTTCTCTGGATGTTCTTGGTCAAGGTGATGTTACCTGTATACATGGGAAAATTGTCGATGTCTATCATGTACCAAACCTTACTGCCAATCTATTGTATGTTTCTCAACTAACACATATAGGTAAGATTGTAGAATTTTGTCCAGATCGCTTATATGTTCATGATTTGAATAAAGGCAAGTCGATTTTGTATAGAATGATTCTTGACCCGATGTATAGTTTATATAAATTATGTGACACAAATTGACCTGGCACTGAACCAAATACTCTTATTTCTCACACTGATGAACAAAGTTGAACTTGACATGAATGACTTAGACACTTGAAATTTCAAAGTATGCAATCGATGGAACCTCAGAAAATGGTTGTTGGTTTACCTAAAGTGTTTCCTCCTGAAGGAGTTTGTAAAGGTTATGTTCTTGGGAAGCATCATCAGGCACCTTTCAACTTTGGAAAAGAATGGTGAGCATAAAACCTGTTGGAGTTAGTTCATAGTGATGTATTCTACATCAATCTATCTTCATTGGTAGGTGAAGTATATTTTGACCTTTATTGATGATTTATCTCATTTCACATGGGTCCATTTTCTGAAGAATAAGACCCTTGTATTTGAAAGTTTCAAGGAATTTAGAACCTTTGCTAAAAAGGAATGTGTTCAACCCATCAAGTGACTGGGATTAGACAATGGTGTTGAGTATGTAAATAAACATTTTGAATAATACTCAATTCAATGTGATATTGACTGGTAGTATTTGGTTCCTCACACACCTCAATAGAATAGCATCGCATAATGCATGAATCATACGTTAGTCGAAATGGCTATATATATTTTGTAGGATAAATATTCTCCTCCTAACTTCTAGGATGAAGAAGTTTATTATGAAAATTATCATCTTAATCCCATCTCAACTTGAGTTGTTCCTTCCATTACTCCAGTCGAACGATGGTGTGGAAAGAATCCTTCAGTCGACCACCTCCGTGTGTTTGGATGTGTTTCTTGGGTTCATATTTCCGATGATTTCCAAAAGAATTTGGATTCAAAGAGTCATGCTTGCATCATGATGGGATACTCTAAATAATTGAAAGCCTGAAAATTGTATGATCTTATCAAATGGAAAATTATTATCAGACGAAATGTATGGTTTGATGAAAATTATTCCAGAATTAATTTATTGAATGCCTCCTCTAGATTGTTGTAGGATGATCCATTTGATTTTGTCTTCGACACTGCTTCTCTTGTTCCATATTTCATTCCTTCAACTAGAAAATCAAAATTTGTCCATGTTTCAACTCAACCATCGACCTCAACATCAATTAGTCCGTCGTCCTCTGTTTCAACTAGTCCATTGACTAAAAACCCTCTAACTTTTGATCGACCTATTGTAATAAACATCAGTTCACCTATTTCATTTTTTCCCAAATGGGTTGCCAAGACAATTTAAGATGTAGAAGTTGTTGTCAGTGATGTTTCCTATGGACGAAAAACTAAAAGTCAAAATCAACATCCTAGAATTGCTTTGATGACTCATGTACTTGAAACTTCTAACCTTGTTTCCTACTCAAATGCTTAAGGACGACCTAAATGGAACAGGCTATGCAAATAAAAATTGATTATTTTTCAAAGAATCACACTTGAGACTTAGTTCCCTGACTGCAAGGAAAGAACATTGTGAAGTATCGATCGTTTTATAGGACCAAATTTACCTCCAAAGGTATTGTTGAGTGATATAAAGCATGCCTTGTTGTTGTTTATGTGTTATATTCTTTGCATGTGTGTGTGTGAGCGTGTCATATTCGACAACTGCATCTGACGATCCCAACTTCCTTCACTCTTTGTGTCATGTGTGTCAGGTGCATTCCTAAGGGGTCCCAGGGGGAGCCAGGTTCCCCCCCCCTGGTTATGCTCAACGTTCAGCTCTGGGAGGTATCTTGGAGCCGAAGGGCTTCAGGACAATGCCCCAACATTTGTTTTTGGGCATTTTTTTCTATTTTAGTGGATTTTGATATTTTTAGCAGTTTTCTAAATTAATCTCGGATTCAGGGATTAGGGTTTTGGTAGCTACGGAATACCTTAAATATTGTATATATTGTATGGTGAATGGTGAAATTAATACAATGAACATTTGAAAGGTGCAACACCAAGGAAGGTTGGTTTTCTCTCGATTAAGGGTTTCCCACGTAAATCTTGTGTACTATGTGTATGAGCCATTGATTAATTTTTGTTTTTCTTAAGAATCTGTATGCATTGCTTTACTTCACAGGTTTAAAACTTACATTTGGTATCAGAGATCGTTTTTGGCTTCAGGGGGACACCGTTGTTGTTGATTGTTTGGCTCGGTCTTAATAGCTCAAGTTTATGTTGGTTTTGTGATAAACTTGGGTTTAGTGGGATCTTTTGCAATGGTGATTCAAGTGTAGAAAGATGAATGAAGAGCTCTTCTAGAATTGAGATAGAGACGTTAAATGGTAAAATCTTTGAGCTATGGAAACTCAAGATGGAGGACCTTCTTGTAGACAAATATCAATGGATCATTGTGGATCCTTATACATAGCCTACTGGTATGCAGTCTACTAGCAAATAGTTTACTGGTACACAACCTACTAGTACACAACCTACTGGTATGTCGAAGGAATATTGGGAGAAGTTGGATAGAAGAGAAAAGAATATTATTCGACTTTGCCTAGAAGATTCAGTGTTGTTGAATGTCTCAGCCCTCGGGAGAATATATAGCCAGGGAACTATGGGATAAGTTAGGGAATTTGTATCAATCAAAGTCCCTGGTAAACAAGCAGTTTCTTCGAAAGAAGATGTATCATCTTAGGATGGAAGATGGAGATTCTGTGACAAAACATCTAAATTACTTTAATACTTTGGTAAGTCAACTTGTCTCAGTTAACATTACGATTGCAAAAGAAGATAAGTGTATTACTTTGTTATGTTCTTTTCCATATTCTTGGGATAATCTAGTTGTAGCAATTGGTAGTACCACTCAATCTACATTGAAGTATGAGGATGTAGTTTCATCCTTGTTATCTAAAGAGATGAGGTAGAAAACCATGGATAGTCAGAGAACATATGATTTATTTGTAAGAGGTTGTACCAAAGACATGAATCATGGTAAGTCTTTTGGGCAAAGATCTAAATATACAGGTATATCTAAGTCTCCGCGAAAATATATGAGGAAATGTTGGAAGCGTGGTAAAACAGGGCATTATAAGAAATATTGCAAGTCTAAGAAGGTTGATAAACAAAAGGGATCTCATAATACTTCTTCCACAGAGGAAAAAACCTCAACTGAAGAAGGAGGTTATGTTTACCTAGCATCTATAGGTACACATGCAAACCATGGTGTATGTTTGATCGAATCAGGTGCGTCATATCATATGACTCCTCACAGGGAGTGGTTCCGTGAATATGAAAAATATGATGGTGGTGATGTATTCCTAGGAGATGACTCGAGAGACAAAATCATGGGACATGGAAGGGTTAGGTTGTTGCTAAAATATGGAAGGATTGGAACTCTCTATGGGGTTCTGCACATTCCAAAACTAGCCAGGAGCCTAATATATGTAAGGAATTTGGATGATGTAGGAGTGGATATTGTATTAGGAAAGGGCACTTGCAAGATGGTACAAGGAGAAATGGTTTTGATGAGGGGATTTAGGTGTGGAACTATGTACAGGTTGTTGGGAAGAACTTATACTAATGGGTGTAATAGTTGTGTTGTCCCTGAGTAGAGAAAGAAATAAGACAAGACCAATATTGTCCCTGGAAAGAAGACCATATTGTGGCATCAAATACTGGGGCATATTGGAGAAAAGGGCCTTAGAACACTACACGGTAAAGGTATGGTTAAAGGTATGTCTAATTTCACTCTGGATTTTGATTTATGTGAGCATTTCATATATGGTAAACATAATCAAGTAAGATTACCATTTGGTGCTACAAGAGCAAAGGGGATCTTAGAGTTGATACATAATGATGTGTTTGGACCTGTGCTTGTTCCATCACTAGGTAAATCTGTGTATTATGTTTCATTCATAGATGATTTCTCAAGGAACACATGGATTTATTTTATTAGAAAGAAATATGAGGTATTTGATAAATTTTAAGAGTTTAAAGCTCTGGTAGAAAATCAGACAAAGAATAAAATAAAGGTATTGAGGATAGATAATGGTGGAAAATTCCGCGGAAATGAATTCAAATAATTATGGAAGAAGTGTGGTATAGAAAGGAAAAAGAGTACTCCATACACACCTAAACAGAATGGAGTTTCATAAAGGATGAACAAGACACTAATGGAAAAAACAAGGAGCATGTTTAGTAGTGTTGAGTTAGGACAAGAATTTTTGGCAGAGGAAGTGGGTACAACATGTTACCTGGTCAATCGATCACCCTCATCAGTGTTGGATGATAAACCTCCACACAAGGTATGGAATGGTAAGAAACCCTCTCTTGAACATATCAAAGTGTTTGGTTGTGTTTCTTATGTACATGTTCCAAAGTAAAATAGGAGTAAGTTGGATAATAAAGATGAAAAGTGTATCTTTATGGGTTATAAAGATGGTGTGAAAGGTTATAATCTTTGGAACCCATAAACTAAGAATATTGTTTACAATCGGGATGTTTTTTTTAGAGAGGTGAAAGATGTTTCCAAACAGGAATTCCTACCAAGGCAAGAAGAACCTGAGAAAATAGAGTTTGAGTTGGATGATCCAAAATCTAAATCAACTAAAGAAGATGAAGCAGAAGAAGAAGAACCTCACACCCCAGTATTGAGGAGATCAATGAGGGAAAGAAGGAAACCAAAAAAGTATATTCCACTTGATTTTTGTTCTAATTTTTCTTTATCTATTATTGATGATTATCCTAGAACTGTCAGGGAAGCAGTGAATTTAGAGGATAGTAAACTCTGGAAGAAGGCCATAGTTGAAGAAATGGATGCATTGGATAAAAATGAGGCATGGGATCTAGTTGAGTTGTTGGCTGGAAGAAAATATATTGGTAGAAAATGGTTGTTTAAGAAGAATTTTAATGTAGAAGGAAAAGTGGAGAAATAAAAATCTCGTTTAGTAGAAAAAGGTTATTCTCAGGTAGAGGGAATTGACTTTGGTGAGATTTTTTCTCCTGCCGCCAAGTTAAATTATATTAGATTTCTTTTATCTATTGTTTTTGTTGTTTATCTTGAAGTGGAACAGATCGATGTGAAGACAACATTCCTACATGGGGATCTAGAAGAAGCAATCTACATGAAGCAACCGGAAGGATTTGTAGTGACGGGAAATAAAGAGTTGGTTTGTAAGCTAAATAAGTCACTATATGGTCTGAAGAAATCACCTAGGATGTGGTACAAAAAGTTTGACACATACATACTTGGATTTGGATTTGTGAGAAACAGGGTTGATCATTGTGTATATTTAAAGCAGGTTGGTAATCACTTCGTTTATGTAGTGTTGTATGTTGATGACATGTTGTTGGTAGGAAATAACATGGATGTTATCAAGGAGGTGAAATCGCAGCTATCCTCCAAATTTGACATGAAGGATATCGGTGCTACTAACTTCATTATGGGAATGGAGATTAAAAGAGATCATGAAAAAAGGAAACTCTAGTTGAATCAGAGAAAATATGTTGAGACGATATTGCAGAGGTTTAATATGCATGGAAGTAAACCGGTAAAGGTTCATATTCCTATAAGTGTAAAGTTATCTGCAGATCAGTGTCCCAAGACACAAGAAGAAGAAGAGGACATGTCCCATGTTTTGTATGCTAGTGCAATTGGTAGTTTGAAGTATGCAATGGTTTGTACTAGACCAGACATTGTATATGCAGTGGTATTTTTTAGAAGGTATATGTCAAAACAAGGGAAGGAGCATTGGACAATAGTAAAGAGGGTCTTTAGGTATTTGTGTGGCACTACCAGTTATGGATTGTGCTACCAAGGAATACCTGGATTGGATAGAATGTTGGACATACATGGGTTTGTTTATGCAGACTGGGATAGAGATATGGATCACAAAATATCTATAAGTGGATATGTGTTTAACCTATTTGGAGGAGAAATCAGTTGGATTATAAAAATACAGGTTGTAGTGGCACTCTCAATTATAGAATCAGAATACATGGCAACCACTCATGCAAGAAAGTAAGTATTATGGTTACATAGATTGTGTTCAGGTATTGGGTTGGTACAACAAGCAGTGGGATTATATTGTGACAGTTAGAGTGCAATATTCTTAGAAAATAACCCTGCTTATCATTCGAATACAAAGCATATTGATATTCAATATCACTTTGTGAGAGACATGGTTTAAGAAAAGAAGGTGTTGCTGGAAAAGGTTGACACTTTGAAGAATGTTGCAGATTCATTGACAAAGTCTATGAGCATAGAGAACTTCTCCTGGTGTAGAGTAACAGTGGGAATTGTTTCCCTAGATTGTTGACTATGTAATCTTGTGAACCCCTGTATGCAAGGAAAACAACAAGTGGGAGAATATTGGGTATGTGTTATATTCTTTGCATGTGTGTGTGTGTGGGCATGTCAAATTCGACAACTGCATTTGATGATCCCAACTTCCTTTGCTCTTTGTGTCATGTGCATCGAGTTCTTTCCTGGGGGGTCCCCAGGGGGGCTAGGTTTCCCCCCCTAGTTATGCTCAAGGTTCGGTTCTGGGCAGTATCCCAGAGGTAATAGGGTTCGAGGAAGCACCTTGAAATTTGTTTTTGGGCAGTTTTTAATATTTTAGTGGATTTTGCTATTTTTAGCAGTTATCTAAATTAATCTCAGATTAAGTGATTAGGGTTTTGGTAGCTATCGAATACCTAAAATATTGTATATATTGTATGGTGAATGGTGAAATGAATGAAACGAATATTTGAAAGGTGCAACACCAAGGAAGGCTAGTTTTCTCCCGATTGAGGGTTTCCAGCGTAAATCTCTTTGTACTATGTGTATGAGCCATTGATTAATTTTGGTTTTCCTTAAGAATTTGTATTCATTACTTTACTTCACAGGTTTAAAACTTACAACATTCCCTAACAAAATACCAAAAGGTGCGCTAAAAATGCATTTCTTAATATTCAATGATATCCGACACTGCCTACACCTATCTAACATCAGTCTTAATACCTCAAAAATATCCTTTAATAAAGTAAACATTGTCCAATCATCCAAGTAAAATTCTAAAAAATTATGAATGTAGTCCTTAAAGGAATCCAATACTACCCTTGAAAAAATTGCAGGTTCATTCTTCAGTCCAAAATGGAATCACTGTATACTGAAATGATCCCCATTCTGTAGAAAATGTTGTCTTATGTCTATCTTCTAGTGTTATCTTGATCTAATGATAACCTGAAAACCCATATGTAAATGAATAGGCTTATTTTCCTCCTACATTCTCCAATACTTCATCTGTAAATGGGGTAGGGAAAGGATCATGCAAATAAGAATCATTTAATTTCCTCAAATATACACAAATATTGATTCCCCCCTGCTTCTTTTCTTGCACTACCATGGGAATGATCTATTATGATACTTACACAGGTTCTATGACACCAGCTTCTAACATATTGTCAATTTCTACCTTCAGTTTCTCCTTGTATATTAGATTTAATTTGTAAGGTAATTGTATTATAGGTCTAGCATCTGGATTCAAAGGGATATTCATCTCTCCAAATTCTCCTGCTAATCCCTTCATTTATGAAAACGTCCCTGGGAACAAATCATTGTATTCATGCAGTAACTCTGTGATTATTTCTACTGTCTGATTATCCCAATAATCTCCAATACTTTCCATTTTTGGATTTTCGTTTGTCCCAATATTTACCTTCTTTCTCTTCAAAGGTGAAACATAGTATTATTATTCTAGTTATGGTACTTCTACTTCTCTTTCTCCTTCAATATCTAGAATCTGGATGTTGCATAGGTTTTCTTCTTCTGGATCTTCTTCTTTTGCGACATGATAATAGTGTAATAGTTGTCTGACATTCTATTTATTCTAATATGTTGTCACACTCTCTACTTCAGGTTCTTAAAAAATCATGTCTATAACCACCTTCAGTGTTGTATCTATCTCGAGGCTCTCATGTTCAAAGGAAAATGTAACCATAATTTTCTTTTGCATCTCCTCCCGGATTGCAGTTTCCTTACATTGTTCCTATTCTATGTACCATTTCTTTGGAATTCCTTCTAGTGTGTCAATAAAATGGTGTGGCCATTCTTTTGGTGGTACTAATCTCCATTGAACCATGCACCTATCTACATGTTCTTTGGGTTGTCCAAATCCTTCATATTTTTCCATAAATATATTCTCGTCCTCTGCGCCAAATCTAATGCGTAGTAATATTTTACACTGAAATCAGTTATTGATCTTCTCCTTATGTGTTCCCCACCATATTGTAGGTGTATCTTTCAAAGAAATATGTAATTTTGGTAATCTCTGATTCTCCAAAAATTTTACTTCAATCTTCATTAAAAAATTCTTTGAAACCATTCAGACCATAAAAAGTAGGAGGTTCCCTTACCTCTGTACCAACCCATCTCAGCACATGCATCATTCTGGCGCATATTCTGCTAGATAATTCATGTAGTTGATGTTTCCATTTTCCCATTCCTATGTCAGAGTCTAAGGCACAAGAAATAATACTCCTCCAACTCAACATTTCATCCGCAATTGGGTTTATGTAATCCTCTTTGCATGTGGTAGTTATGTATAACGGATTTACATCATCTATAATAAAATTTTATGTCACAAGTTCTACATATATTCCTCCTTTTGAGGGATCCAATGGTGAAAAAAATTTGTACTCCTAGGATTCAAATATCATCTTCGTAGTCTTCAAATTGATAATGTTTTGGTTAACAAAATCCCAATCCAAACCCAACAATGTTGGATAAGGTGAAGTGTTATCCACTATGGAAATGACTTCAAAGTCTTCCATGGTGCACACACCATCTAGATCTACTAGGATTCCCTTCAATCTTCCAATTGGCACCACTCTATGTTTATTTTATATCTTCAATTGTATAGGCGAATACCCCAATTGAGGTTCTCCATAACTTCCCATGTCTTCTTTGGAAAAACATTGACCTCATACCCTAAGTCTAGTATAATATCCCCCATATTAAAATCTCCCTTTTTTGCATTCAACCTGAATTCCCTACTTGTTCTTCTCTTCTTTCAGACCTGATTCACTATTTTTACCCCTTCTTCCCCATAATTACACTTTTCTTATAGGTTTTTCAATATTTGTAAAGAGTTTTTGTCATTCATCAATTTCACACAAGACCCCAAAAGGTTTCTTAAGTTACTTACTTTCTTTGAAGGCTTCTCTTTGTTGGTCTCATCAAATAGGGGAGGCATGTCATACACTTGTACATCATCTACTAGCTTTGTTCATGAAGTAGACGCAATTTTTTCCTTCAAAATATCAAGTCTAGTTTCTTTGAAAGTCTCCTTTTCTATGCACATGTCAAACTTTTGTTCAGGCGTTGTACTCTTCATGAACCACTGGTACTGATCCTGATATTTATTTGTTGCATATTCTCATATATTAGCTCCACCTATAGTGACTATATGGATGTTCTTTCCATCCTCTTTTTTTTTTCCGTAGAATTCCATTGCACATTCTGATTATTTTGGTTCCTCTTATATTGTATCTTTGTCAACATTGTCAAACAATATTCTGTCTCATGGTCTGTTTCGTGACAATACATACATGTTGCAGGTGGCTATGGACAATATCTGGTGTAGTGTCTAGGTTTACGATAGTTATGGAATACTACTGGTCCTCTTCCACCTCCAAATCCTCTTCATCCACGACCTCCTCCTCTGAAGCCTCATATGTGTCCTTGGTGATCTCCATATGGTTTATTATACTGAGGTGCCTATTTATATTGGGGTTGTGGATTATTTTACCGAGGTTGCACATTATTGTACTTCGGTTGTGCATTATTGTAATATGGTGGCACTGTGCACATATGTGTGTTGTTGTACTTCATTTTCCCTTGAAAATGTGGCTCTTTATTATGTTGTGGTTGTTGTGCAGTTTATCCTATCATGTGTTCATCTTGCACCCTATATGTATCTAAAATCCTTTATTCAATCATCTCCAAAGTTCTACAGTCCTTGTCTTGATGCTTTACTAATTTGAAAAAGTTACAAAATGTAGTCTTTGGAACTATCTGATACTTTTGTATCAAGGGACAATGATAAAGATAATGTCCATGTGTTTTACATATATCACACCATGGTCCTCCTAAAGATAAAGGGCTTTTCATACCCGCTCCTATGTACTGCGTAAATAATGGACATTCATTCTTATTCTCCATAATGTGCACCAAACATATTCCTTCTTCTCCTTACCTTCATCTGATTTCACTGAAATGTAAGATTCTTTATATCTTGTCTCGGCTCTTCCACAGTTGGATTTGTATGCTTGTACTGATTTTCCTCTAACTGCAAGGATTTTTGCAGAGCCTCATCATGGCTCTATAATTTATGTTGTCTCAAGGGATAATTCAAGTGTGGAAACAAATAATTAACAAACAAATGTATATGCTACATGTCAGTAATAGGGAACTTCAACTTACCTTTTAGTCTTTTTTATTTCCGATCAACCTCCCATACTGACTCACCTGCCTTCGATTTGATCTCGATCATCTCATTCATAAACTGATCCTCTAAACTTGGCTTCTAAAATTCATTGATCAATTGCCTCTTCACCACTGCGACAATTGTAGGTGCTCTTGTAGGATTATTTACTACCAGAACCATGTACCAGTCTAGTGAACAGTATATGAATGTGATTGCCAACTACGTAGCCTATGTATCTTCATATGTAATCTGCTTAGCTGCCCAAATATTCTCACAAATGAACATATGCTTCTTTGGGTCCTCCAACCCTTCGCCTTAGAACTTTGGTAGCTTAATAGTTTTATCTACTCCTGTCATTGTGAGTTTGTTGTGTTACTGCCTCTGCACAGTGTAGAGACCTGACTGCTACTTTTTGAACTTATACTTCTACTTGAATTTCCATTGGACCCACGTCCTGTAAAAATCCTTCTACCACTAATCTCTTGTTGGTTAATTGGTTTTTCCTCTTCATAGGTCTTAGTCACACATGAGGTTGTGGGTTCCACACTAATTCATATATGGAATGGAGATCCTTCTTCTACGTCGGACCCATGACCTCTAGTTTTCCTGTCATATGTGGTGTGAAAGTTATCCTAAATATGCCCTGTGGCACGGAGATACTCTACCTCTTCCTCATAATGTTTCAAACCCTCTCGCTCAGCTACTTCCCTCTTCTTGCTATTGATCTTATACTAGTAGGGTCATACATTATGTGTCACTCCTTCTTTTCTCAATATCTCCCTGGTGTGATCCTCATCCATCATAATAGGGTCCATTACTTCCTTCTTCTAGCCTCTCTCCAGAGCCTTCTCCATATCTCATATCTTCCTTAGTGCTTCCCCTAGTTCCCCATGTGCACAAAGTGATCTAGATATCTGATTCCATGGTCATCGCACCTTTATCATGCAACAAGATCTTGTAAATATACCTAATGTACATCCCTCTAGGTCCCTTCAATAATTCCTTATCTGGAGCAGTATATGACTTCGTTGTATCGACTACAAATTCAGGAATAAACCCTGCAACAATATTGTCTAACCAAAAACCCACTATGCGTGTGAATTTATTATTAACCCTTTCCAACTATGCAATGTTCTGAGTAGTCCACTCTACTTGTCTAATATGATTGGTGGGATGAGTAGCCTTCAACCTCAATATACACTCTCGCAAAAAATATGAGAAATAACAAAAATATGTCCCATTCAAATCAGTAAATACATACCTCTGTAAATACCGACGCGATGCATAAATGGAAATTCTATTATCTTTTTGCACAAAATCCAACTGATTTGTCTCCAACCATATTTCAATATCTTTCTTCATAATATTCCATGGCCTAAACATCTCTTTCTACCACTACATTTTCTTCTCTGACCTTCTCATCAGATCCCTTCTAGGTTATTCTTCTAAGTTCCAGCCGGCAACAAAACCATTTGTTGGATGTTATGGGATGACCCATGTTCTACCTTAGTTCTCCAACAAAACCCTAGAAACCATTGGCCCCTCTGGTAAACCAAAAGGAAACACTACACACCAAGTGCACATCATAGTCTCACCCGAGATGGATTATGGGTGACTGCAGGACGCAACTATCTTCAATCATGAAAGGGATTGTGCTCATGGGGATGTCATGCCTTTTATTCTAGTACTTTACTTCTAGCATGCATCATATTATTGCATTCATCTAAGTCTAACAGTGAGTTCATTCTACATTATCAATATTGTTGTTACGAGGAAAATCTCTCTATGGCTAGGGTAAACCACAATAGACGAAAATGACTGCAAAAATAAACTCTCTTCTCAAGTATGCTACATAAACCAATATGCTAGAAAGACAAGATAAAAGGCCTACCTCATCCAGACGTTCGATAAAGTCCACCATTCAGCACTTAATCCAAAGAAATATACCTGCAACTAGTCCTCAACAACCAAGCAAAGCAAGAATATGGTGATAATAAATGATGTTAGCACATTCAATAGAATAATCCATTAATAAACATGACAAATACGCTCATAGAATAATAATTCAAATATTTTCAAGATATCAATTGGACAGGAAAAGAGTATTTCTATTAATATATGATCAACAAAAGTGAAAATGTTACAGAATTCCATGTCGGCATGGTTCAGAACCGAGAAACTAAGTTCCTTCCAGCTAGGCCTCCACCACTTCAATCCTCCACCAAAGGCAAGCTCATAATAGAGAAGCAATGAGGTTCTCAATAAATAAGGGAATATCTTGGGGGATGAACACTGTGTTCATACTTAAAGGACAAAGGGATGCAGACTCAATATGAAGTAAATAATTTCTCCAGAGTAACTTTGCTCTCAAAGTTGAATTTTTTCTCCTCTTTCCATAGCTCAGAATTGACCCATTTATAGCCTTCAAAATGGAACTGAAGGGCCGAGTCAGAATGTTTCCAGTATATGGAAGGCCAAGGATCATAGATCTCCTGTCTTAACATGGAAAACTGACATTAATTTTCATTTTTTGGCACAAATCCTAATGTACGCGGGCTGTAGTGGTGCAACCTGTGTATACACATGTTGTATAGTAGGCAAGATGCATACATGTGGAAAAATATGTTTTTTAGCTCTGGATTTTACAAACAGGGATGATAAGTCTACATAGGGAAATGGAAAAAGGCCTTAGGTGCAAGATTTCATAGGGTGAGTCAAATCTTGATATAACAGATGCCCCCTAATGTGTGAGGTCAGAGGAGTATCTACGATGGCCGAAATACATTATAAACAACCCAGAAGTGGAGTGATGGGGACCCAGCTGGACGAACTAGTTGCTCATTAAATTCTGCATTGACTTTGCATACATGGCTACCAATAGAATTACACTACAGATCCATGTGAAAATATACCAATAAATTGTTTGTGGCCATGAATAGGAATATACAAATGTGGCTATATGCCAAAATCTATCATAGTCATGAACAAGGCCCAGTAGAACCAGTCTCAAAACCAATCTGAAGATATATGTATACAATGGAGTACAAATTGATCTCCCATGATTACTGAAGTCATATAGGTACTAGTCCAATGAAAAGGAAGCTACAACACAGGAAAGTTGCGGCCACATACTGATGTCTCCAAGTCTTCTACACAATCCGCCAAGGGTGAAAGTCTACATTATGTGAATAAAGGATTTGAGGTCAAACACAATGAGACATCGTTTGATTACCGGTCATTGAGGTATACCATTAACAAACATGAGACAACCTACTGATAATGAAATTAGGTATCAAGGCACCGACTAAATTCTTACAAGTGTGAATAAAAGAACTAGTGTCGAACACCTGAAGAATCCATCGACCATGAAACATTGATGTATTCCCAACTGTTAATGGTGAGAGAACCTGCCACTAATGACTACAAGCCTCAAGTTACTCATAAGACTCTAGGTCTCGTTTCTAGAAAAGATGAGTTAAATTCAATGGAAGGAGACCCATTGAAAGGAGATAATTAAGGCATATCTCATCAGTCAACATGAGGTACAAAGTAGGAGCTTCATGATTTGGAGGAAATCGGTTGAAGAACATGTTAAAAAAAAAATGACCCTATGCGTCTTTCACATGTGCCAAGTGCAAGAGGCACACGAAAAATACCCTCTGGATAGAAGACAATGAGGAAAATTGCTGACAAAGGCAAGGAAACTACTGATAAGGCTAATGGCATGCAAGACACTACACAAATCCCAATGTGTGAATAGATGTCTTTCTGGTGAACACAAGGGAAACCACTCAGTCAACAAACCATGATGAAATGTCGACTGCTCGGTTCAAGGTTACCTACCAATGATGAAAGTAGGACAAGGGTGCATGATAGGACTACAATATCATGTGATTCTGAGACAAACTGAGGGTATGGACGACATGCAAAGTCAATAGTTCTGAGGAGTGGCCGACACAGGTTGATAGACTTCCTTTGAAAAAGAGCATGAGACATATGGAAGACTCCAGAGGCATAGACTTAATGATGAAACCATGAGATGAAGGAGGCATCAATGAAATTCTCTATAGGGATTGGAAGAGTAACCAGTCGGTAGAGAAGACTTTGTAACAAACTCAACTTCCTAAGGCCATGTTAATCCCAAAATTATGATGACAAATGGACTCAATAACTTTGTGCTCTGTTCAAAGGTGACACAATTGCTGCCAATATAAGATAATACTCCCTTCACGCCCATCTTTTTTTGTTTTTCATAGACAAATGAATGCTATGATACAGAGGAGGAAACAAGTTTCACAAGTAAGAAAAACTAGTTCCAGCAGTGGAAAATACCTATGCTCAATGCAAGGAGATGCATGCGGGAGATGGACACTTGGGGGAATGTTCCCTACTAGGTATAGGGTGTCAAATTGTGAAGGATATAAACGAGGCTCTGCTTGGTTGAGAATGCAAAAACTATTGAGGAAAATGGTTTATAACGTAAAGCGAGAACCCATTATAGGCTCAATACTGCAAGCAAGGGCATGAGATGCAATCACAACTTAATGCCAAAAATGTCCTTTTTTATGTCATTTAGTCTACTTGGTGTGAAAAAGGGATAAACTTGTGCCAAATAGATGTCCTTTCAAATCAAATTTATGAGTGTGAAAGAGATAAGTTCACTCGGCAATCTTTTCATTTTTTGAAAATGAGTCAGAAAAGAGATTAAATAAGACTCATGACCTTTCAAGTCCAATTTAATGAGTGTGAAAGAGACAAGTTCAATCGAAAATATTTTG
>ML792676.1:99607-122554 GCA_009831015.1 Picea engelmannii
CTCTTTGTCCTGAAGATGGATCCTGATCTGGATCCGAAATGTCGACAATCTAATGACTACACTGTGGCTTTTCCGATGAAAACTAAAAATCCCACCCACAACAATCTCACTCATCAAAATAATCATTGATGTATTTCAGCTAAACATACTCTCCTAACCTCACACATAAGGGGGAATCTATTATCACTGAAAAATCATCCACAACGTTGCACACAATGGTTGAAGAAAGACATCAATGTCATAAACAATTAGTACACCTTCAGCATCAAAATCCATCAAAAAGGCACAAAAATATACACTTGGTTCAAAAATTAAAGTGCACAAATTCACCAAAGGAAGTGCACACACAATGCATAGAATGTGTAGGCTAACACAACCCTAAGCACGAACTGTGCACAAGATGCACGACTGTCTCCAAGAAAAGTCATGCATTTCTCATGAACGACACATTTATGAATCTTCTCCGCCTCTCAACCACTTCCAGTCCGACCCCCAACACGATTTGACACTCATATCTGAGTGAAATATAGCTTGGAGGTTGGTCAAGCGCTAGGAAGTTCCCTAAAAGGCACCCCTTGTTCACACTATGAACCGGTTGTATCTTTCCATGAATGGAAACTATAAATATGTGCCATGGGTGTTCTAGAAAAATACGAACTTCAAGGTATTGTTATGCTGCAAGAATTCTTCTTGGAGAATCCTCTTTTCTCTTTGAATCATTCAAGCACTATAGCAAGGGCCATTCCACTCACCTCTTGAAAGGATTGGAATTTTGTTTCTTCACCATTGTCACTTGCCATTGCATAAATATAAGAGCTCTCAATTAGGGAACTCAAGAGCCCTCGCAAGGAGGAAGAGGGGATTCATAAGTCCCTGCCTTTCTCTATTGTGTTAGACTATCAATATATTGATCCATTGGTAGCTATATGAAAGTCATTTTTTGTTTTCCATGGTTCTAGTTCTTGCAAGATTCTCTAACATTTATTTCTCTTTGATTTTAGTTTTTATTTCCTTGTTTCATGTGTATTTGGTTATCTAATCAACTCACAAACATTTTTCTTGTTTAGTTGACTTAACTAGGCAAGTAAGTGTTGTGTTTTTTCTCACCCATGTGACAAAACCAACACAACAATGGGCATATCCCTTGAATACTAATATGGATTTATTCTTTATAATATGTCCATTTTCATTAAGTTTATTCTTGAAAATCCATTTGGTCCATATCGCATTTTTGTCTTCTGGTCTTGGGACCCGTTCTCAGGTCTGATTTTTCTCTACATGGTCAAGATCCTAATTCATTTCTTTTATCCAATATTCATTATTGTTGTCTTATGAAAATGATTTCGGTTCTACCAGAGATAGTATTGCATGTTCTGATTTAAATGTAAGTTTTCCTAGTTTCTACTCTTGCACTATTATCCCCTGTGATATGGATTTTAGGGTGATTCTTTTGAACTCTTTTTGATGGATATTTTGACAAGGTTGTTTCTTCCTCATCCTTTTCTTCATCAATTTGTGGTCCATTTTCTTGTAGTTCTTCAACATCTTATTCATTTTTTGATTCACCATATTCTTCATCATCACTAGTTCTTCTCCATTCATCGTTTTTTGTATTTATCTTGAGATTTTATTTTTCTCAATTTTAGATCATCTACTTTTACATTTGCACTTTCCACTATTTTGTGAAATATTAGATTATAGAATTTGTAAGCCTTTTGTTTTGGCGAGGAACCAAGAAATATCCCCTCATCTGATCTGTAATCAAATTTTCCTAGGTTATCATCAACCCTCTTAATATAGCATTTTCTCCCAAAGATTATGAAGTGTTTGACTGATGTTGGTATGCCAAACCATAGCTCATAAGATGTCTTGTCATGGTTAAATCTAAGTTGTGATTGATTAAATATGTGAATTGTTGTATATATTCAATCTCTCCAAAACTTATTTGGAAGTTTGGCTTCATTCAACATTGTTTTTGCAACCTCTTGAACAGTTATGGTTTTCCTTTCAACAACTCCATTCTGTTGAGGATTTCTTGGAGCTAAAAATTGTCTTTTGCTTTCATGATATTCACAAAACTTATTGAATTTGTTAGAGGTATATTTCCCTCCATTGTCTAACCTCAAACATTTGATCTTGAGATCTGTCTCATTCTCCACATAAGCTTTGAATTCCTTAAACTTTTCAAATGCCTCTGATTTTTCCTTGAGGAATTATATCCAGATCGTCCTTGTATAGTCATGAATAATCAACATGAAGTAATGTTCTCCTTGTATACTTCTAGTCCTATTAAGTCCACATAAGTCAGTGTGAACAAGCTCCAAAGGTCTTGATGTAGAGTATTATTTTATCTTGAATCTAACTTATGTCTTCTTCCCAAGTTGGCAATGCTTACAAACATGGTAAGAAGATTTTATAATATTTGGCATGTCCTTCACTGCTTCCTTTCTAATAGCTTTGATCAGATTGTCAAAGCTCAAGTGTCCCATTCTTTTGTGCCACAACCAGCTTTCATCTACTTGACTCATGTAACAATATTCTTCTTCTTTAATATCTAAAATATATACATTAATTGAGGTTATTGGTGCAATAGATACTAATTTTCATGATCATTCCTTCTTGATTTCGCATTTCTGGGAGTAAAAAATGAGTATAATTCCTTGATCACAAGTTTGGCTTACACTTGGAATATTAGGCTTCAGATTTTCAACTAGTAGCACATTTTCTGCTTTATTTTTCTTGTTTCCCAAAGTGACTGTGCATTTTCCAAGTATTATGGTAGATACATTATCTCCAAATGTGACACTTCATTTTTCCTTCTTTGGGAGATTCATAAATTTTATTTTATCTCATGTCATATGCTTAGAGCATCCACTGTTAATATACCATTGACACTTTATGTTCTTGGCATACAAGGTTACTTTATATTCTGTTACCTTTTCTTCCACATGTTTTTCTTTCCATATCTTTTTATCTTTATTGTTGGGAATGCTTGTCTTCAAGGATTGCATTGGCAATCTACATTCATTGACTTTATGACCATAAATGTTGCACTTGTGACATTCAACATTGTAATATTGTAAATGAGAGAATGAATAATAGTTTCTTTTCGCTGCATTATCCTTGTTTTTTTTTTTATATCTCTGGACATTTTTAGGATTGTACTTTCTATAGGATTTGCAATATACTTCTTTATGTCCAAAACTATCGCAACAATAGAAATATCCAAGGAATATATGTTGATATCTATTATGGGGAGTCCTTCTAGTCACTGTGTTCTTTTTGTCTTCCTTTTATTTTGTAGGGGTTGTTGATTTATGTTTATTAGGAACACTCTTTAATGGTACCATATTCCCCTTGTTATCTTCCCTTTTTAAGGTGCTTATAAGAGCATCTGCATAACTGATTGGTTGTTTATCAGTCTTCTTCTTTGAAGAGGTTTAATCTTGATCATATCCCAGTCATGTCTTATCATTTGGTGATATTTGACTATTAAGAATTTCATTCAAGATTTTGGAACTGTTCTCAAATCTTGATTGGTTGTTTCCTTTCTCAGGTTCCCTCTTTAGTTGAACAATTTTGGTCTATATCTTCTTACAATATTCATTTTTTTCATTGATTTGTTTAACCAAGACTTCCTCATTTCTCTTGGATTCTCGAAGTTGAGTCTTCAATTCAATGATGATTTGCTCTGATTATTTGAAGTTTTTTGAAACTTCCTTTTCTCTTAATTGTTGTGCTTCTTCAAATTCTATAAGTTGTCCCCTTATTAACTTGTTATTCTTGTTATACTTTCTAAGTTTATACAGAGCATTGATTAGTTCTTCTTGTAGGTCTACTTCTCCTTCATCCTCAGAGCTTTCTTCAATATCAAAAGTATTTTTAGAAATATTATCTTGGGTTTCTATACCCATAAATAGATGTTCTGACTCTTCATCTTCACTTTCTTCAAATGAATTGTTGTCCTCTTTGGTGTAAAAGGTCTTCTTATTTTTGTTTTTGGTTTCTCCCTTTTTATGGTATTTTTTATTGTAATATTCTTCATCATCATTATCTTATTATTTGGGATAGGGACATTTGTTAGCGAAGTGTCCAATTTTTCCACAATTGAAGCATTCGAAAGGTAACTTCCCTTTGAATTTTCTAGACCCTTTCTCAAGTTTTCTTATAAAGTTGGGATCTTCTTCATATGATATACTTGAGTAATATAGAAATTTAAATATAACAATAACAAGTACAAGTTACAATTGTGTGAGAGACACCAATCCCTCTTCTTCTGAGCACCAAATCAAGAAGACACCAATCCCCTGGATTTAGAGCACCAACTCCCTTATTTCAGAGCACCAACTCTAGGAAGCACCAACTCCCTTATTTCAAAGCACCAACTCTAGGAAGAACCAACTCCCTTGTGAAATAGGATTTAACCTACAAAGGACTGCAATCCTCCTGAGCTCCTCCATACCACCCTCATTGCATAAAATGTTTACAATTGATTTCTTGGACTCTGCTCCTTCTTTTGATCTTTTAATGTAAATTTCCAAGACACTTTCCTTCTTACCATTTTTCTTTGTTTATATAGTCTCTCAAGAGGTATATGATATTGAAACAATGTTTCTTTTTGTAAAAGAAAAAATGAACCAAAATGTCTTTTTAATAGTAAAACATTGCACATATTCATTTAATTAACACAAATGCTAACTTTTATGTTTATTAATTGATTTTAATTTAAAAATTCATCCAAATCAGAGAGTGATTTTCATATGAATATTTTGGAGCGACAGAAATGAATTTTAAAATTCTTCAACATGGGTTTTGTGCATAACATGCCCAATTAGACAGAAAGTAGAAAGTTTCTCCAAAAAATGTGCAAGGTGGATGGTACAAGAGGTTATTTGAAGGAAACCTTCCCAAATTTACTGTTGCAACCACCTTCTAAACTTTCCAAATGAGGCATCCACTTCAGCAATAGAGATTTGGTCATAGATCCACATTCCTCCTTTATCAACAAACTAATAGAGTGGACTTTAAAATTATAAGAGAGAATTTTAAATGATGTCTTTGCTTCCACATCTATGTTTACTCTATTCAAATTTTCACGTCTAATCCTGTAGTGTGGAGTTGAAATGAGTTGCAACACTCATCCTGTAGCCTAGATTTGCGACATAGGAGCTGTAGCAAGTTGTTGCACTAATCTTGTAGCATCGACTTGCAGTGAGTTGAAACACTAATATTGTAGAATGGAGTTATGGTGTGGGAGTTGCAGCGAGTTGTGACACTAATCTTGTAGCATGGAGTTGCAGCGAGTTGCAAAACTAATCTTGTAGCATGGAGTTGCAGCGAGTTGCAACACTAATATTGTAGAATGGATTTGCAGCGTGGGAGTTGCAGCAATTTGCAACACTTAATCTTGTAGAATGATCCGAAAATTTATGATACTTTGATCCAGTGATCTAACGATCATAATGAGATCTCGATGATTTTTCTCCCACCTTCTTGGAGCAAATTCTCATAAAATATCTTATATGCCTTGAGAGATGATATTTTCTCCTTGTTTTCATTCACTTGAGAATGGATGACAATGATCTATAATTTTTATAACAACATTATTCAAGGACTAATTAATGAAGGATTTTTGAAGCATCCCCCTTGCTAAGATTTGTATACCATATCCTTGACAACTACTGTATTATATTGAAGAACCAGATTTGACCCTTTCTTCTTTTATTTAGAGAATAGAAACTTCTTCTTGAGGTTCCATTGTAAATGTATTCAAATGATATCTTCATGGAGTGAAAAATCCCTTCACTTCTGTTCATTTTTTTCTTCTATGAATGCATGCTAGTAACATAATTCAACATAAAGAATTTCTAGGATACTGATATGAATACATAAACATTAATCAAGTTCTCGGTGACCATATTTATCCTATTTCCATCAATGCCAACACCATGTCCAACAAATAGCATTGCACGGGGTAGCATGGTTCTACATAAATTCAAGGACATCCATCTACAACAATAAAGATAAATAATTAATTAATATGAAATAGATATACATTGGAGTGCATGATAGAATTGATGCATGATGCATAGAATAAATATAGAATGCATGTGCATAAAATAGGCATGAAAGATCAAATGTTTGGTGCATACTGATGTGTGTTTGTGCATGTAGACATTCCTGAACATGTTGGTGGCATGATTATAGACAAAGAGTAGTTTTTTGATATGTGTGTGTGTGTGTGTGTGTGTGTGTGTGTGTGTTTGTGTCTGTGTGTGAAATAATGATGCTATGATATTTGAATAAAACTAATGATGAATTTTGTATCCAGGGAACATGATTATAGCATGATGATATTGTTTCTTATGGTATCCATCCATACAAAGACAAAATGAGGATGGTGGGGATGTTGATCAAGAGATTGGAAAAAGGAGCTTGTGAGCATCTATAAAGTACTAGTTGATCGAGTAGCATCAAGTAAATTGATGACAACCATACAAGTTTGCATTTGAGGTTGTTATGACATGTAATTGTTGAAGGTAATTGAGGTAATAGTTCTCTCAGTTGAATCTGAATATTTTAATTGATGTAAGGCATGACGCCTTGAGTATACAAATAATATTTGTGCTTGAATGCATTTATGTAAAACTAATCGCATAATTTGGTATGTTGTTTATGAAGTCATAGTCGAGTTAAGTCACAAGACATTACTCCTATTGTAGAAATGAATTCCATTAGAGATGGTTGTGTGTGAGGCCATGATGAGAATGGATATGGAAAGGCTATAGTTCCATCCAAGTGAATAATGGTTTTCCCCTATGTAACTAAGGTTTGGACTGCAACCTTTTTTCCTACACTAAATAGAACTAAGGGATGATGTTCCTAGTGTTGTGTATGGGTTGAAGAGGAAGGTATTTGTTATAGAAATATTTTCCTCACCCTATCCAATCCTGCACAAAAGGCCTTTTTTCCATTTCCCTATGCAAACTTTTCATCCCTTTTTGCAAATCCTAGAGCTAGAAATACATTTTTTCCACATATATGCGCCTTGCCTACTACACAACATGCATATACATCAGGATTTGTGCCCAGAAATGAAAAATGGTTTCAGGTTTCCATGTCACGATGGGATATCAATGATCCTTGGACTTCCATATACTAGAAATGTTCTGACTCGTCCCTTCAGTTCCACTTGAAGGCTATAAATGGGCAAGTTCCGAGCAATGGAAAAGAGGAGAAAGAATTCAACTTTGAGAGAAAAGTTAATCTGGAGAAATTATTCATTTCACATTGAGTCTGCATCCCTTTGTCCTTTAAGTCTAAACACAGTGTTTAACCCCCAAGCTCTTCCCTTATTGATTGAGAAATTCATTGTCTCTCTTCTATGAGATTGCCTTTGGTGGAGGATTGAAATGGTGGAGGCCCAGCTGGAAGGAACTTGGTTTCTCGGTTCTGAACCATGTCGACATAGAAGTCTGTAAATTTTTCACCTTTGTTGATCATATATTAATATAAATACTTGTTTCCCATCCAATTGATATCTTGAAAATATTTGAATTATTATTCCATGGGAATATTTGTTATGTATATTAATGTATTATGCTATTGAATGTGATAACATCATATATTATCACCATGTGTTTTCTTTGCTTGGTTGTTGAGGACTAGTTGCAGGTATATTTATTTGGGTCAAGTGCTCAACGGTGGACTTCATCGAACATCTGGATGAGGTAGGCCTTTTATCTTGTCCTTCTAGCATATTTGTTTATATAGCATACTTGAGAATAGAGTTGATTTCTGCAGGCATTTCCGTCTGTTGTGGTTTTCCCCTAGCCATAGAGAGATTTTCCTCGTAACATAATTGGTGACCATATTGGAGATTGAATATTCTTTCTTGGGATTTGGAGTGTTTTTCTCCTTAGATTTCTCTCATTCATATTGCATTTCTTGTCGTATCATTGCTTGACAACCTCTGTTCACTCTGGGTCTAAGTCTTCCAGCCTTCTCCTTTGCCTAGTTGTGTTTTTGAAACATATATGTGGGTTTTTGCTTGACAAACGTGTATATATGTGTGTTGTCCTTCTACAAGCTACGTACATACACGTTGTTTCCTTGAACAATCATGTACATCAACATATTTTTCTTGTTTGTTGGGTTTGGTGGTTGCTGGGTAGGTTTTGATGATTGCTGAGTGTTCTTGGATCTCTGTAGTGACTGTTAAGTGTCTGTGGGATGACAAGAAAACTGTGTTTGGTTGAATTTTTGGGCGGAGTCTTTCTCATCATCTTTTAATTTTGATTGTCCTTGTACATTGGGTTGGGTGTTTTTCTCCTTGGTATCCTACTTGAGTTGTCTCTTTCTATACACATCATAATCTTTATATATCAAGTTGTTGTTCAGTCCATGAATTTTCATTTTTCTTATATTGAAAATACAAAAATATTAGGCATTTTACGTTGATTGGAATTTTGATCTTTTGAGTCTTTGTCATTTAGCTTAGTGCATGTAAAGAAACATTGCATTTTTCTTTAGAATTGTAGACTTGAAATTTAAAATTGCATTGTTTTAAGAAGCATATCATTCATTGAAAATTGAAGTTAGGACATTGCATTGTATTCATATTTACTTTACTTTCTTATTCATAACATCATGAGTTTCACCACTGCACCTTTTTCAGTAAGCACGACCATTAAAATTAACGCTATAATTTAAAATTGATTAGTAATGATTTTATTTTCTAGGGTGCACAAACTAGCTTAGGATTTAGTGCCTTGGAATAGGATTTTGTGAGTAAACTTCTCCAAGGCTATTAAATCAACATATGTGTATGACTAAGGGAGTGGAAAAATCCATTGTATAATCGGTAATATCAGGAGGCTCTTCTTACACAAGAGTTAATCACGAGGTCGTGTGAGGTTGGTTGAAGGGATATCCCCTCGATACCTTCTTAGCATCAGAGATATTTCTGGGGATCTATTCGTATCAAGGGATATTGCTAGTGCCCTTACCTCCATGAGAGGCAGTACTTTCAAGGTTTCAGAATTTTCTACCCTACCCATATGGTGGACCTGACTTACGACTTCTCACCTGTGTATTGGTTATACAGTGTTTTCTTAATTTCTTGACTTAGGTGCCACATAGGTTACTTGTAGGGGTTATTCTGCAGGTACCCTAGGTTAGATAAGGTTCAGACAACACAAAACATTTATGGAGGATTACCTCTCCGGGGGGATCTGACCGACTTGTTGTTAAGTCCATGAGGGCCCTTATAACTGATTATGTTACCTCTGATCTTTAGCAGGGAGTCTCAGGCCCCTCTTGGGTGAGACATACCTTCTTTAAGGAGGGAGGCCTCTTTCAGCCACTTTATCCCATTTGTGTGCATATTGGTCGTTTGATTATTTTTTGTGTGCTCTTTGATTACTAGTTGGCCTTAGGATTTATTTTTCTATCTTGAGTCTTAAGTCATCATGGAGTCGAACCAACATCCCCACTAGTCCCGACGCGTGTTATAGTTACCACTGGGTTTCGAGTCTTTTCCTTCTAAAAGGTGTAGAGTTATTAGATGTGGTACACACACCTCCACTTTTTAGACTTGTGATTCTACAAGGATGAGTACTGAACTGAGTCATCAGAA
Organism: Picea engelmannii; assembly: GCA_009831015.1. NCBI lineage: Eukaryota > Viridiplantae > Streptophyta > Pinopsida > Pinales > Pinaceae > Picea > Picea engelmannii. The sequence continues at coordinate 109,245 of ML792676.1, forward strand.
TACTGGGAGCCCTTTGACTCCCACACCTACTATAGTTAATGGCACCCCTTTGACTCCTGCAACCACAATGGTTGTAGTGCCGAAGGCACCTATCATCACTACTGCCCATCCTACATTTAATGCTCAATATATTTCCACGAACCCATTTGCGTCTCTTGGTCACTCACCGAGATATAATGTTCATTCCATCCCTATGGCCTCTAGTCCTTTTTCCTATGGTATGTCGAATTTTACCTCGCAGTTTTCAAACTTCATACCAGTTTTTGGCCCTAATGCTAGCATTGGACTTGGGGGAAGAAATCCTCCTTATATTCCATTCTCATTTGGTGGCTCTCAAATCCCTCAAACGACCCCTACTATGGGAGGCATTCCTTCTTTTAACCTCGGGTCTAATCCTCTTGCTTCTTGGTCGAGAAACCAACCTGGAGGACAAGCTTCTGCTCAATTTCCTTCCTATACCCTCACTTCCTCAATGTCGATTCTGACCAACACGTTTGGCATGATGAATCCACCTCTATCCTTTAGATTCACACCCGGAGGAGGTCTATTTCACACCTTGGGAAACCCCCAACCCGGAGCCACTCCGAATGGGGAAAATTTTGATAACCCCCATCAGAAGATTCCTACTGGAATGATTCCCAACCAATATCTTATGAATCAGCCTGGAGGAGGGTCTTATAATCCCAAACAGGGCCATGGTGCTTACTAGAACTCTGGATGGGTTACAGTTCCCCAAACACAATCTTTCTAGGGAGCTTGGGGCTAGATGTCGCAACCTCATATCTCTTTTCTGGCCATGCTTAACTTGAAAAAATTGTCTAAGTTGATGAATGAACCTATTTTTCATGATCCTACATGGCCTCCCATCCCCTCCAAACTTCCTTCAGATATTCTGAAATTCAAGGGTAAGAATGGTGACGATCTCGGTGATCATGTCACCACCTTTCACCTATGATGCTCTTCGAATTCCCTAAATGAAAATTCCATTTGGTTAAGATTATTTCAATGCACCCTCATTGAGGTTGTTGTGAAATGGTATATCGAGCTACCTAGGGGGGCGTATCGGACCTTTAGTCAGATGGTGCTAGTCTTCCTTAACTACTTCCAATTGTTGGTTTGTTACGATGTTGGCATATAACTTCTATCAACTTTACACTAGGACACAACCACTCATATCTCGGATCACATCTAGGAGTGGTGTATATGGAATAGGTTGATTAAGGCCTGCATACCCCCAACCTTTATTTTAGAATTGTTCCTTAAGTCTTTGCAGCCTCCTATCTTGAAGGATGTTTCTACATACAGGGTTACATCTCAGGAAGAAGCAATCTTCAAAGACAAACAATTATATATTATATACACTCAGTCTGGGATGTTATACCACATTCTACCGGATGCACCGAGGTCAACCTATGACCCTAGACAAAATCCCGAACCTCATGCCGATGGCATTGTAGGCTCCGCCAATATGAAATTTGGAGACTCGGTGACAAGTTATTTTAAAGGGTTATCTCTAAACCAGTTTGCATGAGGGCCAACTTCATTTGTGTCTTCCAATCCCACTCATTCGACAGATGTACATTTTGTGCAATCGTCGATTGACCCAAATGGTAACCAGCAACTAGGCGGGAATAAGAAAGGACATAATAATAATCATAAGGGTGGGAAGAATAATAATAAAACCAAGGAAAATGGTAATAATGAGAAGATGAATAATAATGCTAGAGAGGGAAAGAAAGAAAGGTGTAAGGTGAAATTTCCCTGTAAGCTTTGTACAAATGATCATCTTACTCATTTATGCCCCAAACTTGTGAAAACTGTGAGGTTCTTATCTCTATCGCCCATCGTGCTGACGAATCTTTTCCCACATAACCAACAAATGGCCTCAATGTCCTCAAATGCTGAAAATGTGGCCAGTGGGAGACAAAACCCACCGTCACAAAACAATGACCATTTGTGTATCAATATGGTCAATTCTAAGGTTAATGTAGCCACCTGGTCTCATGATTACAATTCTTCACAGACTGTACCTAGTTTAGAATCTTTGACGCAGACCCCCAACCCTCAGGTCAAAGTCCACTCAGGATCATTCTAAATCTTCCCTCCTGAGTCTGATTGACTCTTAGGTTCCTCCACAAGGAATCCTACACACACACAACAACAGTGTTTTTCCACAGGTAATTATAAGTATGCCCCGTGTGAACCAACACAAAGCACCACTCAAATCCCCTGACCACAATAAAGTGATCACGCCCTATTTCCTTATCGGGACTTTCCTCTTCTTTCCTTTTCAGGATTTCGGGTTTCACAATTTCACGAATCCTGTTGTAGAGGTTCTTGACCTTTCCACCTTCTGAAACCTGAAATGCTGATTTTCCTAAAATGCTTGGCCGCGTCCCCCTACACAGTTGTATCGTGTTTCGCGACTTCGGGAGTTCTAGAACAAGGAATCCCGACCTCTTGTCTGCGCAACTACCGAAATGTTGAAACCCGAAACGTTCAGCAAAATACTGGCTTCTATCGGAACTTTTCCCTTTCGGGGATTCAGACTTCACGATTTCGCGAGTCCTGATGCAAAGCTTCTGGTTCCCTAACCTCCAAAAACCCGAACTACGAAATGATATCTCCAACAGGATCAATGGCTATAAACCTCCATTCGATCTGATGACCCACGTGATTTCATACTTTCGAGTACCGAGAGTCCAAGACTCTCAATCCCAGAACACTGTCCTCTCAGGTTCTTGAACCCCAAAATGTCGAATTGTCGAAACATCTCTTCACACTATTTCGTGTTTCGCAATTTTGGGGGTTCTCATGTGAAGAGCCTGAATTCTTGTCAATGGGAATGCCGAAAATCCGATCCCCGAAGTTCCAAAATTTCACTTCAAGTATTTTCCCGGGTTTCACAACTCCGGGTTTTTCAATACAAAGGCCCCTGACTCCTTGTCATCAAGACTTCCGGTATTCCGAATCCTGATTTTTTGAAATTCCAAAATTCACATCAAGTTCTGTCATGACTTGCGACTTTGGGTCTTTCACTCCACTGTGTCCCGATCGATTGTCCTCAGGACCCCCGAAATGCCGAACTCTGGAATTCCAAAACACCAAAATTTCTGCTTTTCGCCTTCTCACGCAATAATCCACTTTGTGCTTCGGGAGTTCGAGCGACCAAGGGTTTCTTCCACACTTCGGACTTACAACTCTCGAAATGTCAAAATGATCTTAACGGTCTAATAGTCACGATCAACGGTCCATATTGGATCCTGCCTATTGAAGGATGAATTCCTCCAATCACTTAACTTCCCCCACAACTCTCCTAGATCCTACGGTCCTCGCTATTTCGGGGATTCTCCACAGAGAATCTCAACCATCCGATTCTTCCCTCAAGAACCTCTATGAAATGGACTAATGTCCCCTCGCTGTGACCTTCCTTATACAAGGAAACTTCACTTCGCCTCCCTTTGAATACTTCAAATGAACTACCCCTTCTGAACTTCTCTGATAAATTCAAGTCTCGAAAAAGGTCCTATGCTCGCACTCCTTGTGGCAGATCTTCAAATACTTCTACGTATTTTAACTCTCGACTCTGTGCACCTTCTGCAACATAAGTCTCTCTCTCTCTCTTTTCCAACTTAGTTAACAATCTTCTAAGGAGTCAGCTAGCCTTCACATGCCTTGCACAACTCCTATCCTTCACTTGCGCTTCTGCTGGAATGAGAACAATGGTATCCCTCCTGAGCTTTCAGAGATGAACTCTGAAACTTCGTCAACGCACACCTTGCAGACATTTCACTTCACTCCTTGCAAGAAATTCTCTCACTTAGGAAGAGAAACAATTGAAACTCATTCTCCTTCTCTTAGATTTCAAACATTCAACATGAAATCATACATTCACAGTACTAAAGAAAAATGCATAACAGATAGCATAAAACAACTGTAAGCAGACCATTCAGCATGTACAAACAAAAGTCATCATAACACCATGAATCTGAATTAAAGCTTCATATATTAATTCAAAACTCCTGTACATGAGTTCTTCTTCTCAATTCTTTGCTACAACTCTCTCTTCTCTTGCTATATGCTAATGATACAATGATACAAATATGAGGGTGTCTATAATCGTTTTCCCTCCTGTTCCTAAAACTGTCAAATCTGCAATTTAAATCTACCTACTTTCATTAACTGGGCATAAATGCCTCTACATTCTATAGATGAGAGCGAATCGCTCATGATCTATTTACAATACGCAAGTACGCTTTCTTTTAATCATTACATTAATGCTTCAAAAACATTTCCAAAATGTGTAAAATGTATTTTGCACTTTCCAGCTGTCTTCTGCCTTCATGGTCGCTTGGCTAGTTGCTTGCGATGCTCCTGCATCATACTCCCTTTCTTGAAAATTTTCATGAACTCCTATTCATGAGCTCTTATACAGTCTATCCATGCTTCTGAATTTATGCTTCATCTTCCCAACTGACATCTTCAACTGGATGTCCCTTCCATTTGACCAAGTATTCAAAATACTCTTTCCTCCTGGTCTTCTTGTTGATTCTCCTGTCAAGTATACTTTCCATCTGTGGATTTTCAGCTACAGGAATTTGTTTAGTCCACTGAACCTCTGTCTGTTCATTCTCTTCTCCTACTTCTTCAGCTCTGTAAGGGTACAAATCTGAGATGTTGAATATCGGTGAAATTCTGATCCCATCGGGTAATTTGATCTCATATGCATTTGCCCCAAATTTCTTTACGATCTTGCATGGTCCAATTTTCTTCATTTTTAGTTTGTTATATGTTCCCCTTGGGAACCTTTATTTCCTCAGATGTGCAAGAATCAGATCACCAAATTCAAACTGAAGTTCTCACTTGTGTTGATCTACACTGCGTTTATACTCTTGATTCGAATTTTGCAAACGTTCCCTCACTTGGCTGTGAAGTTCCTTCATTGCTTCTGCAAAATCCTCTGCACTAGCACTTCTAATTTCATTCTGTTCTGAATCCTTCAATTCAAAAACTCCCCTTGGCTGCATTCCATACACAATTTGGAATGGACTCTGCCCTGTGCTTCTATTGATCGAATCATTATAAGAAAATTCCGCCTGTGGCAGAATGTGATCCCACTGACTGTGGTGTTCAGTCACTAGGCTCCTTAGTAAATCTCCCAAGCTCCTATTCACAACTTTTGTTTTCCCATCCATCTGAGGATTATAAGCTTAACTAAATGACAAACTTGTCCCCAGCTTCTTCCATAAATTCCTCCAGAAATGTCCCACGAACTTGGTGTCTCGATCAGAAACAATACTCATTGGCAAGCCGTGAAGTCTGACGAATTCTTTGAAAAACAGGTTTGCAATATGAGTTGTGTCACTGGTTTTCTGGCATGGTATAAAGTGTGCCATCTTTGAAAATCTATCTACCACCACAAAGATTGAATCAAATCCTCTTTGCATTTTTGGAAACCCCAATATAAAATCCATGCTCACTGCATCCCATGGCCTCTTTGGTATGGATAATGGATGGTATAACCCTGTGTTCTGCCTTTTCCCCTTTGTGTGCTGACAAATTCTACATTTGTCCACAAATATTTTGACATCCGTCCTCATCCCTGGACAAAAATATGAGCCATTTAATTTCGAGAACGTTTTGTCATGACCGAAATGTCCGGCCAATCCTCCACTATGTTTTTCTTTTAGCAGATTCTCCCTCATGGAGCATTTTGGAATACATAATTGATTGCCTCTGAATAATAATCCATCATGGATCATATATTCAATCCATTGACTTCTTTCCCTGAGAATTGGATTCTCAGATGCCTCATACGCCTCTTTGAAATCTGGGTAATCTCTGTACATGTCCTTGAGGTTATCAAAACCCAATGTTTTGACTCTGAACTCCTGCATAAGAAAACATTTCCTACTCAAAGTATCAACAACTTTGTTAGCAGTTCCAGAAACATGTTTAATTACAAAAGTAAAATTCTGCATATATTCAACCCATTTTGCATTCTTTTGGTTCAACTTTTCTTGTTGAGTCACGAATTGCAAAGCGTGATTATCGTTGTACAAAACAAACTCTTTAGGAACCAAATAATGTCTCCATTTCTTCAACACTTGTATGAATGCATAGAATTCCTTGTCATATGTTGAATATTTAATCTTTGCTTCATTCAGTTTTTTGCTAAAGTATGTGACTGGCCTGTCATCCTGGCTCAAGACCTCTCTAATTGCAAGCTCACTTGCGTCACATTTGACCTGAAATGTCTTACTGAAATCTGGCAACACCATAATTGGTTGTTCAGTAATCTTTTTCGTCAACAGATTGAAACTTTTCTCTACTTCTTCTGTCCAGTGAAAAGACTTATGTCTTTTCTTCACCGTTTCCATCATTGGTGTGCTAATCCCACTAAAATTTCAGATGAATTTCCTGTAGAAACTAGCTAATCCATGGAAGCTTCGAACCTCAAATACACTTTTCGGTGATGGCCAATTTTTAATCGCCTCTACCTTATCCAGATTCATTTTTAGCTCCTCTGCAGAGATAACAAAACCCAAATAAATGAGTTATGTCCTCACAAATGTTGATTTCTTCATATTTATCAACAACTTCTCTTGCTGTAATCTCCTCATCACTATAGCTAAATTTTTCAAGTGTTTTGTTTCTGTCTTGCTGAAAATTAATATATCATCAAGATATACAATGATGAACTTCCTGATAAACTCCTTCAGGACTTTGTTCATCAACCTCATGAAAGTACTGGGTGCATTTGTTAAGACAAATGGCATAACAAGCCATTCATACAACCCCTCATTCGTCTTGAATGTTGTCTTCCATTCATCACCTTCTCTCATACGAATTTGATTATATCCTCTTTTCAAATCAATCATTGAAAACAACTTTGCTCCACTCAAGTAATCCATCAAATCATCCATCCTTGGTAATGGAAATCTGTATCTGATGGTAATCTTATTGATTTCCCTTGAGTCTGTACACATTCTCCAGCCTCCATCTTTCTTTGGGCTGAGCACTGTTGGAACAACGCATGGACTCAAGCTTTCTCGAATCAATCCTTTGTCCATTAAATCCTGGACTTGTCTCTTGACCTCTTCATTCTCCTGCGGTGTCAATCTGTACGCTGCTTTGTTTGGTAAACTAGCTCCAGGTATAAGATCAATGTGATGACGTATACTTCTGATCGATGGCAACGAACAAGGTAGTTCGTCCACTACTATATCAGAAAACTCTTCCAGCAACTTCTGGATTTCCTCTGGTAAGTCATCCACTCTTGTATTGGTTAAAACAATTTTTGGCTTCCTAACCACAATAAATTGTGTGTCTTCCTTCTTCTTAACCTCCTTAAGAAGTTCCTTCCTACTCATGAGAAGTACAGTGTTGCTCACCTCTAGTTTCACTTCTTTATCCTTAATCGGGAGCAACATGTGAGTTCTCCTATTCTTCTCCAAGGTGTATGTGTTCTTTCTCCCATCATGAATCACATTTTTTTCATATTTCCACGGTCTACCCAGCAATAGATGACAAACATCCATGGGAATGATGTCACATAGTATTTCATCCTTATATCCTCCTATTTTAAATTCAACTAAACATTGTTTAGTGACATTTACCTGATGTCCTTTTTTCAACCATGAAACTCTGTATGGGCTTGGATGTTCAATAGTCTCCAGCTCCAACTTTTCTACCATATCTATAGAAATGAGATTGTCTGTGCTACCACTGTCCACGATGACTTTACATACCCTATCTTTGGTCTTGCAAGCAGTTTGAAAAAGTTTGTTCCTTTGGGATGGGTTCTCTGCCTCCTTCTCTGGCGTTAAGATAACTTTTCTCATCATCAATGATCTTCCACCCTCAGCATCTTCTACCTCAACATTCCATCCTTGTGCTTCCGCAATGTGAGTTTCACCTCCTTCTTTCTTTCTATATGGACATTCATAGGATTTGTGTCCATTTTTTCCACAGGTAAAACATTTTATTTCTCCACCTCTGCCTCTTCCTCTTCCTCTGGTTCGAGGAAAAGTATTTCTATCATCAAATTGTCCTGTCTGTGAGCTTCCACCTCTCTTAGTTTGAGTTTGAGGTTTCTTCCACTCTTCTTTAGATTTATGAGTTTTGTCTTGGGCAATTGATTTTCCTCTGGCTTGACTTCTGCCTCGGCCTCTCCGAACTTGCTTCCGGCTCAGCTTCTCTTCAGCTTTCAGAGCCATATGATAAGCATCTTCTACATTCTCAAGGCTCATCATGCTCATCTCATCTTGAATGTCATATCACATACCATTCATGTACCTGGCAACCTTTTCATAATCACTTTCCCAATGACCTGCTCTGATGTTTATCTTGTAGAATTACTCAGTGTATTATTTTACTGAACTCAACTTCTGTCTCAAATTATGCATTCTTCGAAACAAAGTAATTTGATAATCCTTGGGTATGAATTTTTCCTTCATATTTGCAACCATTCTATCCCAACTCTTGATTTTCTGCTTGCCTTTACAGCGTCTGTCATCCTGCAATTCATCCCACCATAATGATGCATGCCCTTTAAGTCTTGTGACAACATGTTTGACCTTCTTGTCTTCCTCGACATCCTCATAGTCAAAATATTTATCCATATCTCTAATCCAATCTAGAAGCTCTTCAACATCTAGGTTCCCCTCATACATGGGAATCTCCATCTTTTCCCTGGCACCTATCCTTGCAATATCCCTGAATAGGAATTCATCTGCTGCATCTTCAACTGCGACTTCTTCTCCCTCGTTTCCAGCTTCATTTTCACTTTCAACCTCACTGATATCCCCAGGATTGACTGTGCACCTTTGTGCTGTCTCCATGGCATCAAGCCTAGCACGTAGTTCACGCATTTCCCTTTCCACTGTTGGATCAAGCATTGGTCTGTCTCTTCTTCTCGACGGCATGGCTGAAAATATTTTCTCTTTTCTCTGCTACAGAAAGAAAAGAGATTATTTTGTGCTCTGATACCACAACTGACGCAAACCCACAACCCTTAGGCCAAAGTCCACTCAGGATCGTTCTAAATCTTCCCTCCTGAGTCTGATTGACTCTTAGGTTCCTCCACAAGGAATCCTACACACACACAACAACAGTGTTTTTCCACAGGTCCTTATAAGTATGCCCCGTGTGAACCAACACAAAGCACCACTCAACTCCCCTGACCACAATAAAGTGATCGTGCCCTGTTCACTTATCGGGACTTTCCTCTTCTTTCCTTTTCAGGATTTTGGGTTTCGCGATTTCGTGAATCCTGTTGTAGAGGTTCTCGACCTTTCCACCTTCCGAAACCTGAAATGTCGTTTTTCCTGAATTGCTTGGCCACATCCCCCTACACAGTTGTATCACGTTTCGCGAATTCAGGAGTTCCAGAACAAGGAATCCCGACCTCTTGTCTTCGTAACTGCCGAAATGACGAAACCTGAAACGTTTAGCAAAAGACTAGCTTCTATCGAAACTTTTTCCCTTTCGGGGATTTAGACTTCACGATTTCGCGAGTCCTAATGTAAAGCTTCTGGCTCCCTAACCTTCAAAACCACGAACTCTGAAACGATATCTCCAATGAGATCAATGGCTATAAACCTCCATTCGATCCAACGACCCACGTGATTTTGGACTTTCAGGTACCGAGAGTCCAAGACTCTCAATCCCAAAACACTGTCCTCTCAGGTTCCCAAACCCTGAAAGGCCTTTTCACACTATTTTGCGTTTCAAAATTTTGGGGGTTCTCATGTGAAGATCCCAAATTCTTGTCAACAGGAATGCCAAAACTCCGATCCCTGAAGTGCCGAAATGCCACTTCAAAGATTTTCTCGGGTTTCGCAACTTTGGGTTTTTCAATACAAAGGCCCCTGACTCCTTGTCGTCAAGACTTTCGGTATTCCGAATCCCGATTTTCTGAAATCCCAAAATTCACATCAAGTTCTATCACGACTTGTGACTTTGGGTCTTTCACTCTGTTGTGTCTCGATTTCTTGTCCTCAGGACCCTCGAAATGCCAAACTCTGAAATTCTGAAACGCTGAAATTTCTGCTCTTCGCCTTCACACGCGATAATCCACTTCACACTTTGGGAGTTTGAGCAACCAAGGGTTTCGTCCACACTTCGGACTTACAACTCCCGAAATGCCGAAATGATCTCGATGGTCTAACAGTCACGATCAAAAGTCCATATTGGATCCTGCCTCTCGAAGGATGAATTCCTCCAATCGCTTAACTTCCCTCGCAACTCTCCTATATCCTACGGTCCTCACTATTTCGGGGATTCTCCACAGAGAATCTCGACCGTCCGATTCTTCCCTCAAGAACCTCTACGAAATGGACTAATGTCCCCTTGCGGTGACCTTCCTTCTGCAAGGCAACTTCACTTCACCTCCCTTTGAATACTTCAAAGGCACTACCCCTTCTAATCTTCTCTAATAAATTCAAGTCTCGAAAAAGGGCCTCTGCTCACCCTCCTTGTGGCAGATCTTCAAATACTTCTACGTATTTGAACTCTCGACTCTGTGCACCTTCTGCAACAACAGTCTCTCTCTCTCTTTTCCACCTTAGTTAATAATCTTCTAAGGACTCAGCTAGCCTTCACATGCCTTGCACAACTCCTGTGCTTCACTTGCACTTCTGCTGGAATGAGAACAATGGTATCCCTCCTAATCTTTCAGAGATGAACTCTGAAACTTCATCAATGCACACCTTGCGGACGTTTCACTACACTCCTTGCAGGAAATTCTCTCACTCAGGAAGAGAAACAATTGAAACTCATTCTCATTCTCTTAGATTTCAAACATTCAACATGAAATCATACATTCACAGTACTAAAGAAAAATGCATAACAGATAGCATAAAACAACTGTAAGTAGACCATTCAGCATGTACAAAGAGAAGTCATCATAACACCATGAATCTGAATTAAAGATTCATATATTAATTCAAAACTCTTGTACATGAGTTCTTCTTCTCAATTCTCTACTACAAATCTCTCTTCTCTTGCTCTATGCTAATGATACAATGATACAAAGATGAGGGTGTCTATAGCCGTTTTCCCTCCTATTTTTAAAACTGTCAAATCTGGAATTTAAATCTACCTACTTTCATTAATTGGGCATAAATGCCTCTACATTCTACAGATGAGAGCGAATCACTCATGATATGTTTATAATACGCAAGTACGCTTTCTTTTAATCATTACATTAATGCTTCAAAAACATTTCCAAAACGTGTAAAATGTATGTTTCACTTTCCAACTGTCTTCTACCTTCATGCTCGCTTGGCTGGCTACTTGCGATGCTCCTGCACCAATCTCCTCCCCGCCCTCGGAGATGAATTTACAGATCGAAAAACCAGATCCACTACCTCGTATTCTAAAAGGAATTCTCAAGTGCTCTACCCACAATCCAAATGATAGAGCCGCCCAAAATTACTCTATTGTTGAGGACCTGGGTCAAACCCCTTGTGCGATGTCAGCTCTGGAGGTACTCCAGACGTGTTCTTCATAGAGAAATGCCTTGTTATATGCGTTAGGATCTCTAGAACCTAGTGGCTTGAAAGTTATCAAGTTTGACATCATAGATGTGAAGCCTTGCTTGCCTTACCATGTGGCATTCCAAATCCACATGGGGTACTCAAGGTATACCATCAAACGTGCAGTTGTTGATGAAGGCGCTGCTACATGTGTGATGTCTGTGATCTATTGGAAATCTCTCGGATCTTAGACTCTTTCTCAATTGTTGACAATGTTGACTACTTTTGACGGCCATTCCTTCTTCCCTCACAATATTCTTCTTGCCTTTATGGTCCAGTTAGGTGGGAAGACGATAGAATTGGATGTCGAGGTGGTTGACGTGCCCCTTGATTATAACTTATTAGTAGGACACAATTGGACTTATGCTATGAATGTCATTGTATTGTCTGTCTTCCGTACTCTTTGTTTTCCTCACGATGGGAAGATTGTGACGATCGACCAGATATCCTTTGTGTATGCTAGCCCCAATGCATATGTTGGACCTTCGATCCATGTGGTTGACAATTCTCAGCCGACAACTGAGAATATTAGTTTCAGAATGTATTCATCCCTCATGGGTACCTTTGACTTCATGGCACTGATTCACCATGTTTACGACATTTCCAGTAGGCCAGTTTCATTAGAGAGGTTAGTTCCTTTCCGCACTTCCTATTTTAATGATCCTTGGACCTTACCTTCCTTGACTTCATCTTGTGAACTTCAGTAGCATGTTGGAATGGCCATGACACTATCGACAACAAAGATTGTGTATCAAGTTGTTCTTGACTCTTCCGTCGATCCCAATCCTATTACCTCGCTGATAGATGAGGAGGATCATGTTCTTAAGCCCATGTGGGCCACTTCGTTGTCTTTATCTCATGAATTCCTCGATGAGACTTTTCCCTCAGATGAAGCCATCATCAAATCCATGAATGGTTCTGAAAAACCTTGGGATGATATGCATCATCGCTCTTATTTTCTCCAAGAGATTGCTAGAATCGAACAAGATGACTTTCGATCTACTTTGAGCGAGATAGTCGGTCACACTGTAGTTCCACTTGATACGCACAACATTTATGCTGAAGAAAATATGGTGAGTATATCTCCTACCGTCACGATCCATATATCTTGTTCCCCTGGAAAGATTGAAAATGTACATATCGGTGCAGATTGTTCGCCAGAAGAAATCTTGATCTACACCAAACTCTTCAAGGAATTTCAAGATGTATTTTCTTTTTCAGATGAAGCGATGCCAGGAATCGACCCTCGTATTGTCAAGCATGAGATTAGAACTTATCTGGATTATAATCTTGTTCGACAAGTTGTTAGAGCTGTCAATATTTGGAAGGCCCCTGCTATTAAGGCGGAGGTAGAGAAACTACTTAATGTTGGATTTATCTACCCAATTCCCTTGACTGAATGTGTATCCAATCTCGTTCCTGAATAAGAAGCAAGGAACCATCTGTGTATGCATGGAATTTCACGACCTAAACAAGGCATGTCCTAAAGAAAACTTCCTGACACCTTTCATCAATCAAATTCTCGACGAGTGTGCGGGAAGAAAAGTGTTTTCTTTCATGGATGAATTTTCAAGGTATAACCAAATTCAAATTAAACCCGAGGATCAACACAAGACACCATTTATTTTTCCTTGGGGTACTTTTGAATACCAAAAGATGCCTTTCAGCCTTAAAAACACCGGAGCAACCTTCCAACATGCTATGACCTTTGCATTCCATGATCTTAAGCATATATTCGAAGCTTATCTTGACGATCTTGTTGCTCACTCT
>ML792676.1:122717-132973 GCA_009831015.1 Picea engelmannii
GTCCTGAGCTCAATTATTCTCACGTTGAAAATATAGCTTTGGCTTCCATTCACGCAGTCCAATGGTTACACCATTTTATATTGCTTTGCAAGGTTACTGTGGTTTTTGATGTCAATCCATTTCAATACGTCCTTACCAGGCATATCATAGGGGGGAAATATAATAAATGGATTGTCATTTTACAAGAGTTTGATCTCGATTTTTCTTCTGTGAAATCCAATAAATCACTCGCCTTTGTGTATTTAATATCCGACTTCCCACGATTTGATGAGGATTTTATCCATGTTGATTCATTTACGGATGAACATATTTTACTTGTCTCATCGTCCGACCCCTGGTATGGAGACACCGTTCTCTATCTTCAAACTTTGAAGTTCCCTCTGGGTCTTTCACGATATGATCGACGATATATACAATACCAAGATAAGAATTACACTATCATCGGTGACACTTTGTATCACCGAGGAATAAACAATATCCTATGTTTTTGTTTAACTCATGAACAGGTCGAGTCAGTTCTAAACCACTACCATAGTGGGGCTTATGGTGGTCACCTATCCGGGCTTGCGACAACCCAAAAATTTTTGTGAGCAAGTTATTTCTGGCCATCTATCTTTAAAGATTGTGTTGAAGCAGTTACGAAGTGTCACCCTTGCCAGGTGTTCACTTCGAAAATGCACTCACATCCATCCCCTCTTCACCCAGTCATTATTGTTGGTCCCTTCACCAAGTGGGGGGTGGATTTCGTGGATTGCAACCCAACTTTGGATGGGGGGAATCAACACATTATTGTGGTTGTATACTACTTTACTAAGTGGGTCGAGGCCATTCCTACAGTTAAATCTAATGGGAAGACCGTCGCCTTCTTCGTATTCAATCAAATTATCACCAAATTCAGTATCCTGAGTGAGATTGTCACTGATCATCGCAGTCACTTTCAGAACGAAATGATGGAAGAGATATCATCCAAGTTTGGGTTTAAGCATGGTCATTCTTCCCCTTACTACCCCCAGGAAAATGGACAGGTAGAGATTGTCAACAAGTCTCTCAAGACCATTTTGGAAAAAGCTGTCAACTAAAGTAAATCTGACTGGAACATTATGCTATATCCCACACTTTGGGCATACCGAACCTCAGCCAATAATGCCACCGAATTTTCTCCTTTCCTGTTAGTACATGGTATGGAGTTGATATTACCTATTGAATGTGAAATCCCTTCTCTTAAATTGGCAGTTATTCTCCTTCCTGACACTTATGATCTCAAGCGACGCCTTGTACACCTAGAGAGTCTTGACGAGCAGCGTCGAGATGCCTCTACGACTATCGAGGCGAATAAAAGATGTGTCAAGGTCCAATATGATAAGTCTTTCCATCATCAAATGTACGCTAAGGGTGACTTGGTCCTTTTATATGATCAATCCAAAGAATCATTGGGGGAAGGAAAGTTCAAACCCATGTGGCACGGTCCCTATATCGTGTGATGTATCTTAGAAAAAGGAGCCTGGGAGTTAGAATATTATGAAGGGAATATGTTGGTCAAGCCCAAGAATGAGCTCTAATTGAAAAGATATTACGCTTGAGCCCCAAGCTTGGGCATAACTCTTTGTATACTAATGTAATTTAGTGTATATGTATTTTCCCTTTACTTTTTGTCTTCAACTTTCTTATCGAGTTTTCCCTTGGTTGGCAGATGTCAACCAAGTCTTCGGTCTACTTAGGATTCTTATACAGAGCCAATCATCATACAAGGAACTTGGATTGTGCCACTTGGGTGGTTTACTCACTCGAGGGTCTACTGGTTTCTTCAGGTGGCATATGCCTAGGGCCATCCACGAATAATGTGGTCGAATATAGTGTCTTTATAGAAATTTTCCGCAATATTGTTTCACATGATATTCGCTCTTTAGAGGTTCACCTGGATTCCCAGTTAGTAGTATGTCATTTGAACAATAGTTACCGTGTGCATGATCCTATTTTACTCCGACGATTCCTACGGGTACTTCTTTTAGAACAACAGTTTGATTTTATTACTTATCATCACATACCTAGGAGTTCTAATTATGTATCTAATGATTATGCTTATTTCGTTTTAGATTGGCATTTGTCACATAACTAACGCAAAGAAAATAATCTCATCAATGTACACATTGTAATATAAGTAAATCCAAAGATCCATGTTTTATATATATTTCAAAAAATATGATGTTTATAGTACAAAATTGGGGCCAACACCCTCAATACACATATACAACCGATAATACAAAATCCACGACATCTACCTCGTGGCACCGGTTGTGTGTCATGATAACAAACTAAGTCATTTGTGAGATGCCAAAAGAGTCTCACCCAAGCTTTGGGAACACCAACCACTTGGCGTTGCATGGTCTCCATTAGATCCTCTACCTGAACCATCAAAATCCTATGTGTCAAATGAGACAGGTTTCTCCTCTCACCGCCTTATCTCCAAGGTGCCTCCGACAATGTCGTGGAATCCCGTTTGATCATCGTGGACCTACGTCTGCGTCACACAAGTGTCTCGTTAGTACTTAAGCATCATCCAAAAATATATTTTTTTTACTATACAAAAATACAAAAAAATGAAATATTTAAAAACATTGACATACCTATGTCCCCATAGGCGGTCCCTAGTGATAGTGGCATGTCAGGGTCCCCTCTGAATTTAATCCCTACATAGGACTATTCATCCAAAGAAATTACCTGTCACCTCCACCAGTAAAACAAATCATCATTGTAGGGTGTGGGAACCCTACCTCCCCTCTGTCGTCTCTTTACCTCGGTCCACCATGCCATAGATGGATCGCAAGGTCCTCTAGGAATGATCTTGACTCTAGGTTCCAAACCTGGAACCCACTCGAAGAAAAAACTACACAAGATAGAGGCAAACCCAAAGTTCCTCTTGTCACCATGTTTGCATTATGTCAACTGGCTCTTCATATTAGTGAGTAGTGAGGTGAACCAATCATACACCATGGGTCTCAAGCACTCTACAGAATAGAACATGAGTGGCCTCAATGCCTGATGCAATGAATTCGATCCTGTGATTCTGATCAAAACGAGGACAACAATCTTGAGGCTGAGATTGTTTATCGCTCGAATGGGGAGTTGACTCCCAACCTTCTCGATCCCTTCTACATAGTGAGCATCTATTTGCTCCTCTATATTCATACCGCTCCCAGCTCCCCAGGCTTTGAGGCTCACCACCTCACCCCCGACGCGATAACCTAGTAAAAAATTATATATCCTCGAATTCAATCCTCAATGGTTTCCCATAGAGGTTGAATCTCTCACTGTCAGGATCCCAGTAACCCACGAGCAACTCAAGCAACCTCACTTGGGCCCTCATCCCTTTGAGTGCCAAAAATTTGAACAACCTGCATCTTTTCAAGGCCATTTGGGCCCCCGTATCTCTTTCCACAACAACATCTACCTCCTCATGTTCCTTTTCTCTCCATTCTAGCACCATCCTACCAGAGAAACATCAATTTTTGAGTTAGCAACCATAAAAAACCTTGTTTACGGACTTGTATGTGGGTTGCATCATTCACAGTCGCATATAGGGATAAATACATGCAGACTATATTTTACACAGTCATGTATAACCTCATGTATACGTGACCCAATGAATGGTAGCCCACATACACCAAAATAACTAATTTTCACCTTAATTAACTCAAATTTTGAAACCTAAATTAAAAATTTAATGTACTAGAAAGGAAGAGGAATTACTTGGTCTAGACGGTCTCTGATTTCGTCACCCAATGCTCACGCAATCACCAGTTGAAGATCGGAGGTAATTTGGTCCAATTTTCACTATTTGGGTAAACAGTCAAAATGACATAGTAAATTTTGGTTTTATTACTATTTATAGCATTTTTTACCCACTTTTTATAGTTTTGAATCATTTTTTCGCCTAATGGACTAATACATCATTGGATTGAGTTGGTTTTTGTAGTTTTCACTAGGGATTCTTGCGGATTTCAGTGTTATGTGGATTGTTCATAACCACGAGCAGGTACTTTCGCTACCCAGCATATAGGATAGGTATCCATTCCACCATTCACGTTTGCATTGTCCTATATCTGTTACTCATATTCTTTAGGTACGAACCCATTTTTTGTGACAAGAACCTTCAATCTTCTATAAGACGGGCCATTATCAAGTGGTAGAGACTTACCAAACATGGGTACCCTAGTTATATCATCTTCTCCATTTGGTGCCCATGCCAAGGTTTTTTTCGTAGGACTGGGAGTCCCTTATAGCTAATACATGACTTTATGTTGAGCCTCATTTCTCATTCATAAACATGATTCCCTATACCTAGAGGACTCCCAACTGAGTTTAATTTAAGCTCTTTTCCAACTCATTTTAAAAAAGAGAAAATATTGTCGAGTGAACTTGTCTCTTTCACACTTGTAAATGGGATTTGAAAGGATGTCTATTTGGTACAAGTTTATCCCTTTTTCACACCAAGTAGACTACGATTATGAAAAGGGACATTTTTTTGGCATTAAGTTGTGATTGCATATCATGCCCTTGCTTGCAATATTGATCTTATAGTCGGTTCTCGCTTTGCGTTATAAACTATTTGCCTCAGCAGTTTGAATCCTAAACCAAGTAGAGCCTCATTTATATCCTTCACAATTTGACACCCTATACCCAGGAGGGAACATTCCCCCAAGTTTCCATCTCTCGCAGGCATCTCCTTGCATTGAGCATAGGTATGTTCCATTGCTAGAACGAGTTTTTCTTACTTGTGACACTCGTTTCCTCCTCTGTATTGCAGCATTCATTTTACTATGAAAAAACAAAACAAGACGGGCGGGAAGGGAGTATTATCTTATATTGGCAACAATTGTGTCTCCTTTTAACATAGCACAACGTTATTGAGTCCACTTGTCATCATAATTTTGGGTTTAGCATGGCCTTAGGAAGCTGAGCTCGTTACAGAGAGTTTTTTCCACCAACTGGTTACTCTTTCAGTCCCTATGGAGAATTTCATTGATGCCTCCTACATCTCATGGTTTCATCATTGAGTCTATGCTGCCATAGTCTTCCATATGTCTCATGTTCTTGTTCAAAGGGATTCTATCAACCTGTGTCGGCCATTCCTCAGAACTCTTGAATTTGCATGTTGGCCATACCCTCAGTTTGTCTCAAAATCACATGATGATGTAGTCCTATCATGCACCCTGGTCCTACTTTCATCATTGGTAGGTAACCTTGAACCCAATAGTCGACATTTCATCATTGTTCGTTCATTGGATGGTTTCCCTTATGTTCGATGGCAAGACATCTATTTAGACATTGGTATTTGTGCAGTGTCTTGGATACCTTTAGCCTTATTGGTGGTTTCCTCACCTTTGTTAGCAATTTTCCTCATTGTCTTCTATTCAGAGGGTCTTTTTTGTGTACTCCTTGCACTTGGAACACATGAAATATGCATAGGGTTGTTGGTTCATGAGCATGTTCTTCGTCCGATTTCCTCCAAATCATGAAGCTCCTGCTTTGTACCTTGTGCTGAATGATGAGAGATGCTTTAATTCTCTCTTTTCAGCGGGTCTCCTTCCATCGAATTCAACTCATAGATTCTAGAAAAGAGACATAGAGTCCTATGAGTACCTTGAGGCTTGCAGTCATTAGTGGCAGGGTCTCTCGCCATCGAAAATTGGGAATACATCAATGTATCTTGATCGATGGATTCTTCAAGTGTTCAACCCCGACTCCTTTATTCACACTTGTAGGAATTTACTCGGTTCCTTGATACCTACTTTCATCATTGGTAGGTTGTCTCACGTTTGTTAATGGTATACCTCAATGACTGATAATCAAACAATGTCTCATTATGTTGGACCTCAACTCCTTTATTAACATGATGTAGACTTATACCTTTGGTAGATTTTGTAGAAGACTTGAAGACATCAATATGTGGCCATAGATTTCCTGAGTTGTTGTGTCCCTTTCATTGGACTAGTACCTATATGACTTTAGTGATCATGGGAGATCAAATTGTACTCCATTGTATACAGATATCTTCATATTGATTTTGAGATTGGTTCTACTGGGCCTTGTTCATGACTATGACAACCTTTGGCATGTAACCGCATTTGTATTTACCTATTCATGGCCACAGACAGTTGTTTGGTATATTTTCACATGGATTTGCAGTGTAATTCAAATTGGCAGCCATGTATACAAAGTCAGTGTAGATTTTAATGAGAAACTAGTCCTTCCAACTAGTTCCCCATCACTCCACTTCTGGATTTTTATAATGTATTTCGGCCATCGCAAATACTTCTCTGACCTCACACATTAGGGGGAATTTGTTATAGAAATATTTTCCTCTCCCTATGAAATATTTCACATAAGGCCTCTTTCCATTTCGCTATGCAGACTTTTCATCCCTTTTTGCAAATCCCAGAGCTAAAAATACATTTCTTCCACATATACACACCTTTCCTACTATACAACATGTGTATACGTAGTTTGCACCACTACAACCCGCCTACATCAGGATTTGTGCCCAGAAATGAAAAATGGTGTTGGGTTTCCATGTCATGATGGGAGATCAATGATCCTTGGCCTTTCATATACTAGACATGTTCTGACTCAACCCTTCAGTTCCACTTGAAGGCTATAAATGGACCAGTTCTAAGCTATGGAAAAGAGGAGAAAGAATTCAACTTTGAGAGAAAAGTTACTCTGGATAAATTATTCACTTCACATTAAGTCTGCATCCATTTGTCCTTTAAGTATGAACACAATGTTCATCCCCCAAGCTCTTCCATTATTGATTGAGAACTTCATTGTCTCTCTTCTATGAGCTTGCCTTTGGTGGAGGATTGAAGTCGTGGAGGCACAACTGGAAGGAAATTAGTTTCTCAGTTCCGAACCGTGCCGAAACATAAGTCTAAATTTTTTTCGCTTATGTTGATCATATATTAATAGAAATACTCTTTTCTCGTCCAATTGATATCTTGCAAATATTTGAATTATTATTCCATGGGCACATTTTTTATGTATATTAATGGATTATGCTATTGAATGTGCTAACATCATATATTTTCACCATATGCTTTCTTTGCTTGGTTGTTGAGGACTAGTTGCAGGTATATTGCTTTGGGTCAAGTGCTCAATGGTGGACTTCATCGAACATATGGACAACATAGGCCTTTTATCTTGTCTTGCTAGAATATTTGTTTATATATCATACTTGATAATAGAGTTGATTTCTGCAGTCATTTCCGTCTGCTGTGGTTTTCCCCTAACCATAGAGAGATTTTCCTTATAATAGTATCCAAATAATCAAATGGGTTGTGGGGAAGATTTTGGATGAGGTATTGAGGCATGGGTCATACCTTCCAACTCACATGGTGGAATACATAAAATGAACATATGGTATTCCATAATCAATGCAGGGATGCATTGTGTAGATGTGGCCATGATTAATGGCACAACCGTTTTATTTATTGGTAAATTTTGATTGTGTTATGAAAATCTTGGTGTGTTGATAATGTGTATACTGTGAATGATATTTCCATTCTAGATAATTCGATTAATGGATGAATTCCATTTTTAATATGAATAATAGTTGGAGGTGATGGGATTTTTAGATTAATATAATTATGAAAATCACTTCATGGACTAAATCCAAATATTGTACATAAGATATTAACAACTTGTTTGGTTGCAAGAAAATTGAGAAAATTGAAGGAAGAATGGTATTGGATATGGAAATAATGTAATCCCATAAGAAAGACTAATATATACCACTACAAGAGACAAACATAATGAGAATAAATCTCATGCATGGGAATTTTTATTTTCCTATATAACCAGATTCGAGAAATTAATAATTGGAAATTATTATGATATGCTAACATTTTTTTTTGGTTGCATGGAAATTAAGAAAACTGCAGGAAGAATGGTCCTGGATATGGAAGTGGTGTAATCCATAAGGAAGACCGATGCTTTTTGTTTCAAGAACTAAGCAATTATGAACAGACGATTCATGTTTGGAAAAAAAACAATTCCTATGTAAAACAAATTTAAAATTTTATAATTGAAAATTGTATGATGATTTCTCATATTGAATGTATGCATATGATGCAGATGGGATGATTTCCATAGGTTATAGATTGCTAGTGGAATTCTAGCAGCAAGTTAGCATTTTTATGCGTGAGAACACCTTGGAAAATGATGGATCACCTAAGGAATTGTATAACAGTACAATGGATTCCTGAGCCTAGAGGGTGAGTACAACAAAAAGAACCAGGTTGTCAAACTTGAAGAGTGAACTCTTGTGTGATTTGTGTTGTCAAAGAACCAGGTTGTTAGGTTTGAAGAGTGAACTCCTATGAGAGTTTCATTTTCGAACAACCAGGTTGTCAAGCCTAAAGAGTGAACTCTTGTGTGAGTTTCATTGTCAAAGAACCAGGTTGTGAGAACTAAAGAGTAAACTCATGTATGAGTTGCACTGTCGAAGAACCAGATTGCCAGGCCTGAAGAGTGAACTCCTATGTGAGTTTCATTGTCGAAGAACTAGGTTGTCAGGCCTAAAGAGTGAACTCATGTGTGAGTTTCACTGTCGAAGAACCAGGTTGTTAGGACTGAAAAGTGCACTCTTGTGTGAGTTGCAATACAACATCAAGGTTTTTGATGGTTATTTTACTAATATTTTTCCTAATAGTGAGTTCCCTTGAGTTCCTGGTAGTGATATTACTAGTTACCTATGCAAGATACCAGATATATAAAATATGCAGAACAGAAATAAAATGATAGAAATGGCAGAATAACAGTAAAATATCCAGCATAATCTTCACAATACACAGAAATGATATACGAAATAGCAATAGAAAAGCACTTTGATTCAGAAAGAAATGTTCACATGCCTCTTCGAGGGGGAAACCTCCAGTCGAGAAGCACTCTATTACAATAATCTCCAAGCTAGGGTTTTCATACCCTCGACCCTTATTTATACTAAATATGTCTATTAAGAGAAGCATCTAGAGGAAGATCCTTCTAGAAGCGGAAGCTTCTATTAGGTATTCTCACATCCACCTTATTCTATTTTATTGAAAGGTCTTATTAATATTGACCTTTATTACATCTGAATACATTGATCTACCTATGTGTGGGTTAGGATCCTAACATGTCCGCCCCCTAAAAAATAGCCTTGTCCTCAAGGCTTGAGATGTGGAAACTATTGCAGAATGGTAGCTGGTTCCCAAGTGGCATCTGCTGGAGTCATATATTTCCACTGTACTAGCACTTCCTTGATGGTTCTCTGACGCAGACGAAACTCCCGCTGGTCCAAAACGGCTTCTGGTTGTATCCAAATGGATCCTTCTTCAGCTAACTCTGGAAGGTTGGTTTGAATTTGGCACCTGGTTCCAATCACCTTCTTCAAGCATGAAACATGAAAAACAGGATGTAGCTTCGACTGACTGGGCAGAGATAAGTGATATGCGACTTGTCCCACACACTTGAGAATTGTGTAAGGGCCATAAAATTTGGGTGCTAGCTTCTGACACTGCTCGACCTTGAGGGAAGTTTTCTTATATGGTTGCAGTCGCAGGAACACCTGATCCCCTTCTAAAAATTGACATTCCGAGCGACCTTGATCTGCTTGCTGCTTCATTCTATTCTGGGCCATGACCAAGTTCTCTTTAAGGGTACAAAGGATATCCTCTCGGACTGTAAGTGTTTGGTCAACCGCTTGGACCTTCGAGGTACCCGGTAAGTATGAGAGAAATGACGGTGGATTATGTCCATACACTGCTTCAAAAGGAGTCATGCGAGTGGTTGTATGGTATGTAGTGTTGTACCACCATTCGGCGAGGGGTAACCATTGAGCCCACTGGTGTTGTTTTTCAGATGAAAAGCACCTCAGATAGGTTTCCAAACACTTGTTGACGACTTCCGTTTGACCATCTGTCTGGGGATGATAAGCTGAGCTGAGATGCAATTGTGTGCCTTGTAGCTTAAACAGTTCTTGCCAAAAATTGCTTGTGAAAGTTGGGTCTCGATCAGAAACAATATAGTTTGGCGTGCCATGAAGATTGAAGACCTGATCCATGAAAATTTGGGCCACCATGGATGCTGTAAATGGGTGGTGAAGAGCACAAAAATGAGCATACTTGGAAAGGCGATCCACCACCACCATTATCACTGATTTATTCCCCGATTTGGGTAAGCCTGTAATAAAGTCCATAGAGATATCCTTCCAAATAGCAGGG
>ML792676.1:136374-151027 GCA_009831015.1 Picea engelmannii
GACGCCATTCCTTGGGTTGGGAAGGTCAAGAGGAACAGAGCTGGTGTAAATCGGGATAGTTGTACGAGAATGTCAGTGGCTTATGTATATGTTTTGGTCCAAGGTGCCTTTTTATATATGTTTTGGGGATGGAGGGCCTATGTATTTACGATTTTTGGGAGAGGGGTGCCTATGTATCTATGTTATTGGGGCCAGAGTGCCTATCTAATTTGTTTAGGCTGGAATGCTAGTGTGATTTCGAGCCAGAGATCCTATATGTTGATTATTGGTCGGGGAGCTTGAATTCTAAAATGAGATTACACATGTAGGATGTTGTGAACTGAGGATAGTGAAAAAATAAGTGGTAGGGGATGTAACATCCCCATTTCTAATCCTCGTGAATTATAATGTAATTGTATAAATGGGAATTAGGTTGGTGAATCAATGTGTTTGGGTGAAGGGCTCGTATTGATTTAATGTGGCTAGGGTACGAATTGCATATTATGAACATTGAAATAATTACTAAAAGTAAGAATAATTGGTTATGATATGAAAGAGATGAATAATGATGGGGGGCTATGATTCCACAAGAGATAGGGGTCCAAGGGGGGAATTATTCATGGGTATTAATCCAACCCACATTCTTCAAATTATTATCTTTGTGTATAACCTTCTATTTGTTGATTGAGTGTATGAGAAGCCAATCATTTAAACTCATGTAAGAGAGTGGGTGTGAGTGGTCACATCCCATAGTTATTAGAGATCATGGGATGAAGTACAATCATCCTTGAGAGGAGTGTGAGTCAAGCAAGAAGAGGAAATTCGTATGCAGAATAGGGACAATTTTTACATACAAATTTTGGGTAGCAAAGAGAGAGAAGAGGCATGGGAATAATACCATCCATGGTATACTTGAAGGTAGCCATTGTTTGGCTATGTTTTCATGCTGAGAAAGAGGAATGTGTGCATGTAAATAGGGCTATGAGCCAATGGTGTGATTTTTTTGTTGAGGAAATGACTCAAGATCCTTGTGAAGGTTGTTGTGAGAACTCCTGAAGTAGTTGAAAGTTCTCAGATCCTAGATGAGGAATTCCTGGATAACCAAGTGCACTAGGGACCCTAATAAACGAATGATACAACCTGAGGGACTATGAGAAGTGAATGGGGTACATTCCTTGGGTAGTGTAGGTTGGGGGGAAGAGAGAGAGCTAGAGGAATGAAAATGTTGTGGGAGTAGAACCTAGGTTTTGGGGCTACGATGTGTGGAGAGTGGAAAACCACTATGCTAGATATTGGACTCATAGCCTCATCTCAAGGGTGGTCAGTTGTTGAGAGAAAATGAACAATAGTGCCTATGGTTGGGAGGTTCATTCTTCACTTTGCAGCCAGCTAGTTAATAATTAACGCATAAGTGTTTTTTTTATGTTCTTATGTTAATTATGTTGTGTAAATGGTTTATATGAATGTTGTGTGTTTGTTGTTTACTTGAATATTTGTATTCATGTTTGATATATGATGTTATATGCATTTAAATGGTAGTATCCATCTAATGGTCAAATATGTGTGTGATATGTAGTTGGTAAGCTATAGGAAAGTATTTAGTTGTAAGATATTAATTTTAATGTGATTTTCCACATGTAATGTTGCTAAAATGGGCGTTGGGTACATTACAATCTATAGAATTGTCTGTCTGATTCATTACAAGTTCCACCCATTTCCCCAACATATTCACTCTCCTCTCCCTCCATACTTAGTCAATTTTTTCCTTCTCTCCACATTACTTGTCCCTCTTCCACTCTATCATATCACTCTACATACTTAGTCATTTTTTATAAATTATGTAGCGCATATATTCCCTCTTGTGTGGAGATTACCTCCCTATAAACAATCCAA
Source organism: Picea engelmannii (assembly GCA_009831015.1). NCBI lineage: Eukaryota > Viridiplantae > Streptophyta > Pinopsida > Pinales > Pinaceae > Picea > Picea engelmannii. The sequence continues at coordinate 138,247 of ML792676.1, forward strand.
CCTCTGCACACTCCACTCCTCCACACACCCCAACCTCTACACACCCCAACTTCCACAGAATCCTCCCTCCACACACTTCCTCACCTCCGCACACTTCTCATTTCTCTGCACACTCATTCACACTTCTCATTCCTTCGCAAAACTATATCTCAAAAAACTATTTCAACACAGATTATTCTCCAAATTATTTTTACTAAGATTTACTAAGTGTTACACTATCCTATTTCTCCACACACATTTAAGTTTATATTCAGATATTATTATTTTTTGAAATTATTCTTCATATTCCTATCTCATATCTTTTCCTAAGTTTTATCCCCCTCCCCCTTCCTTTGGCATATTGGGACACATAGCAGTGAAGTGGACCTATCACATTGGGACATGTGGAAGTGAAGTGAACTTATCCCTGGGTGACACTTGGATGATATTTTTTGGACATCGATTACTGAGAAATGACTTGGAATGATGATTGGGTGATGAGGTGGCAACCAAAATCTATACTATGCACAAACTACGCAAGGTTCCATGGCTCTCTCTAATTCATACACAAATAATATGAGATGAAATTTTATTTATAAACATGTAATTAGTTCCCTCCTACAATGGATGTGGGATAAGTAGGGTAGATTTTCAAATCAAGGGCCATGATTCACATGGAGAATAGATCAATGGATGTTTAGTTCCTATCTTCTGGAGGTAATAACGTTTGATCTTGATGTCCAAATTGAGAAAATGAGAGATCATTGGAAATATAGAGACATGAAGAACAACTCAGAATAATTTCCATGGATGGAATGATAGTTATCATGCCCTAAAAAATAAAATACAACTATGACTATTTATGGCTTGGAAACAAATTGTTTTTGGAAAACGGTATATTAAAAGAATTTATAGTCTTCTAAAGTGGGCTCTAGTTGGTGGCATAGATATCTAAGTTCACATTTACAAAGGGGAAAATAAAACCATAACCCTAAAGAATCAGTTCCAGTTATATATAGATGAAGGCTTAGGAAAAAAAAAACGATCCATCCATCCATCCAACATCTTACTTTCATTTTCGTGAGTACATTCTCTTTTCGAAGCATTTCCTTCTTTCACCCCAATATTTGATCATCTATATTTATTGGTTTATAGTTTACTCATTAAATTGATCCCTTATTGCATTTATTTTCTTCTTCAAGGTTACCACTATTATTTTATTTGGTCCACGAGAGCCCCATCCCAGTCCATTTGGATGAATGCATTTCTTTTAATCATTTGAGTATCAAGAATATTGTGTTATGTGATAGGAAAACACTTTATTTGAACTCGAACATCAATTTGTAATATTTTTTACTCTCACAAAGGGCTACTCTGGGAGTTCATAACATTTTTGGTTTGTGACTTTTATATAAGCATGAGATCTCATGTATGTTTCTCCTATGCATCTTTTTGCTTGAAATGAATGAAACCATTTAAATCTCTATAATTTTTGTACCACCAATCTAGTTTTTTGTCTATGAGTCTTTCTTCAAATATTTCCTCTCATTACCTAAATGAATGGATGTGATTATTATGTACACTATAAGTGAGGTTATTATTTTTCTTCTATAATTATTTGTTATCTTTCCAGTTACTTTTCCACCTGGTCCACTTGCATGTGTATATTTTATGAATTTTAAATATATTGTTTGAATGAGTATATAAAAAATTTGAGTGAGAAAGAGGAGTACCACCTATATAAAAACAGAAATGGGATCTTAATAAATTCTTTAAGAATACCTTAGGAGGTTGACTCTTCTCCCTAACACGAAAAGAGATCAACAGGCCCTTCCTCCTTTACATCAATAATATATTCAACTTAGTGGACTCCAATGTTGGATCTTCATCTATGCCCATCTGTGATTTATTTTGTGAAGTACCTACATGACCTCCCTTTTTTATGCTTGTCAGTAGCAAGTCTCTCTTCCATTGATTATTTATTTTCTCCTCTACTACCTAGAATTCTCATCACTTAATGTCATGCTCAATGCACTAACGCATCAAAATAAACACCAACACCTCTACTTTTTTCCTCCATTTTAACACTAGTGTCCACCATCCTAAGTCTCATATGGAAGTAGTATTTACTTACCTTGAACTAGTACTACTATTTGTGCATATAAATAATGTCCTTAGGAATCCTAATAGTCTATGTAACCACATTCAACATGACATGGTAATAACTTTCAATCACAATGTCAATCTTGACCTGAATCTTCTTATCCATTGAATAGGATAGGGAATCATACTTGAGAATACAACAAAATTTTCCTTAGGATCCCACTGTGGAATTTCAATACCCCCAAATCTACCCATTATGAAAAGGTGAGTACAAGCAAGAAGATCTTGTAGAGAAATTCATGGTTATGATCTTGCAAGTCTAAATAGTTATGTGGGATCTCATTAGTGAGGCATCTTACCTAGTTCAACTTCAATCTGGTAGCATACAATTCAACTACAGGAACCACCTTCTTTAAACACTCTCCCTTCTAGAATATTCACAAAATGCTAGTGGATAGAATTTGTGCTTCCATGCTAAATTAAATATTGTTGATGGAGGATATGTATTATCCCCACTTTTACTTCATCACATCATATTTTAGGCATGGTTCTATTTATTACTCTATAGTAGATCCATCTTTATGTGCGTGGATTTTTGTAAAAAATGGGTTGATGACATCCTCCTCATCCTACAACCAGCTAGTAATCATGTCAAATCCATATTCCATCAATGTGAGCCTATGATAGGAACAATATTAGACATATCCTCACCACTATAAATTTCCCAAAGTGTGGGAAATGTAGAAGACTGGTAATGCCTAATTTAAACAAGGGATTGAATGGCTATATCGTCCACTATCAACCCTTCCTTATTTTTGAATATTTCTCTGAGGAGAACTCAGGGAATAATAAAGGGTTTTGGATGTTATAATCCACCAACCATACTTTCTCCACATACCTTTTGAGATGTTCAGCGTTATTAACATGCACATGTTGATGTGATCCTAGTACTTCTTGTGGGAATATTGATCCCTTACTTCAATAATGGGGAACTTCTCCCCGCTATTCTTGTTCTTATGGGTCTCATGGCCTGACATACCCCTACCTACTACTAGTCTCACACGTGGTGTAATTTTCCTTATGCTCCAATATTGTTGTATACTAGACACCACCTTCAACAACTAATGCTTACTACATATTGAACCCTACTTGGCCATTGAATGTTTCTACCACTCTTGTATCCTTCAACCTCTATTCCTTGGAGCCTCTCTAATTTTCATTTTTTTCAATCTCTATGACTATGATTGATGCATACTCAACTTGGAAACTCATACATCTCAGCAATCATTTGTGTTCAAGTATAGGAAAATTTACCAAAATTTTAACTCAAACATTTGTGCTTTAACTAATTTCACTAGGGTCAACACCATTTGAAGTATGTTCCTTCCTAACCATTGATATTTACCCTATCTCACATGTCCCACCCAATCCTATGAAAATCCAACCTAGATTCGACCATTATTTCAAGTCAAGCCATTCCTTTTATAGTGATTTTCTAGACCACAAACATGACATGACTAGCTTGTGTATGGCTTGGGAAGCATTAAAAGCATTAAAATTAGGTTCTGGCACCACCTACCATATCCAAATTAATCATGATGACAACTCTATCAGCCAAAATCACCCCAATTATATTTTTCCAGCATAGATACTTCTAACTCACAAAGACCTAACACTACACATATACAACCCCTACTATGTAGTCCATTCCCTATGTAATTTCCCTAGTTCCCATGACACACATTTCATCCCATCCATAGATCCTAGGTTCACACTAACACCCTGATCATAGATCTTTTCTTTGGTGGATTACTTTAATTTTTCATAACCATGGACCTATTATATTGTTTTATTCCTAGACAAACAACAACAAAAATTACAATGGAATTGAAATTGTTGAATTAAACTTGGTGAAATTTAAATGCAGAAAGTAGAATGATAAAATTAAATTTCTACTAAGGTACACTAACTCCCCCCTCCTCCCACAAAATAATTCAAGGTGTTTCTATTGGGGTGGGGGAAATATAGGATTTTAGGCATGTTTCCATTCACCCATCATATTTTCAACTAAATGTATAACTATGTGAGTTGGACTGCACCCTCACCAGTTATTTTCACAACTCTATAGGCTACTATGAATGCATTCTCAACTTACATAGATTCTTTTAGAAATTACTATCTTACACTAGCACGGGATCCCCCATTCAAAACTCTTTCTATGGTTATTTTTCCATGCCTTTTGGTGTCAATTCAAAATCATTTGATGGTATTTTTATCGTAGGATTTGTACTTGTGAAAATCCCACCACAAGATCCCCAAATATTATGTAACTATGGAAGAAACTACCACTTTCACCTTAGTAGGATCTTCCCTTGTTTTAGTGATGGAAGAGATCCACCACAAGGGATGATTCTCTAGTGACCTCAAGGGATCATATATAAATTTTAGTATCCAATCCTACCACCCCCTATCTTGATCATCCATTTTTTGTTCTAGGTATACAAAAGAGAAGAGGTTGAAGGTGATTTTTGTACCTTCCCAAAACAAGAAAATATCGTAGCATATATACAACAATTACCAAGAAAAATTATGCAACAATAACCTCTTTGGACGCTAGACAAGATAGATTGTAATGGTTGTTACAAATTCGCAACAGTAAATAGTTATATGACAACAGTAAGTGATTTGTAATATCAACAATAATTACTACTCAGAAATACCGCAATTGACCATGAAAAATAAGCATATAACCAATAGAATATTAACCAATTGTTAAAGGAAATTTTTGAGTGAGTTAAGACACCTTTATATGAGTGTATGAAACAATTATATGAGGTTTTATATGGTTGTAGAAAACTTTTATAATAGAAAAAATTAATATAGTGAGTTTTCTAGAGTTAGATTATGTAGGGTTAGTAGAACACTTGAGAGATTTGGAAAAGAGGTTTTATCAGTCACTTTCACCACAAGATTTTCTTCAATACTAGTGCCTTTACCATTCTATGGATATGGAGTCTCAAATGCATCCAATCCTGAAGGTTGATCTCTTGAAACCAAGAGGTAGATTCTAATCCCTAAGGTGCAAGCACATTTGGACCTCGGGATTTAGAATTTGAGGAGAAGGGCGTTTCGGGTGCAAGCACTTTTGGTCCCTAGATATCATTTATCCCTTCTTGTAGCTTCAATTAGGTCAAAGATAAATTGTATAGGGACAAAATCCTAAATTTTTTATGGATCTAGGGTTCTAATCGTAGCAAGGAAAAATTCACAAATTTTGGACAAATAAAACTCCGTGAGAGGAAGAAGCACTTGTGTTCCTCTCTTAGGTTTCAATAAACAATAAGTCATGCAAAAAAATAGAAATTTCACCATAAACATCAGCAACATATCATAAATTTCAGAAAACTACTTACTTAATCAAAGAAACCATGAGAATTTAAACCTAATTGCATAAATATCCATCCAAAATCAACAAACCATCCACACGAGACCCATTCCAAGCATAGTGCATGAGAGAGAAAGACCAATAACCCCTAAAGGACAAAAATTTCAGAAGTAGCTCTCACAATGGTGAGGAAAAGATGATGATAAAATGAAAGTGAGAGTTATCATTTTTGTATGAGGCTACCCTAACACATTTCTCCACATAACATGTCAACTACAAAACAAAAGTGGGGTTGACCCCTCATTTTCCATTCACAAATTGTAATAAATGAAAAATACATCATAATGAACCACATGTGTGAGATGTAAATCCTCCTTAGGCAAGGAGGGGGCCTCCAAAGGCCACGTGGAATCAATCCAGAGAAATTTGGGAGCAAGTGATTTCTCTCCTCACTGAAATTCATGCCATGCATAGGGACATACCCAGGGTTCAATGCTTCAACAATGCACCAACAAAAACCTAACTACTGGCCCTTTCGGCAACACCTGTGAAGAAGATGAAGTCTCACCCAAGGTAGAGGTAGGGGGGGTTACAGGACTCAGGTCTCTGCAACCTAGCTAGGACACAGATCTGTGAACACCATACTTAACATAGCACTTAGAAATTAACACTCATTAGTCTTTTAACCCTTATTCACATCGTAGGTTAAACCCTTGTTACAGAACATCACAGTATTAATCAAGATCTAAGTATATATAACCATTCAGTACATAACATCCGAGCAGATCTAACATTCATTCATACCTAAATCACTAAGCATTAGTAGATCTATCTATTACACATCAAGATTAGTGCACTAAGAATATAAATACATAAACAACATAAACAACATTGCACAAAGCAAATAAATACATAAACAACATAAAAAACATTGCACAAAGCACATCAACACATGATATATGTGGTTCACGCCATTGTGGGGCTACGTCCACCAACTCTTCGTCTCTTCTTTATTAGTCTCTTCAATCTCCTTACAAGCACCAAGCCACAAAGCCAACTCTGCATAGGACAAGAGATCTGCACACACCTCGCCAAATCCTCCTTCCCTGAGCTAGATCAAAGCACAAAGCCTTACACAGTCTGTGCCCAAAGCACTTACAAGACATTTTCACTTAGAACTTCATTCCTTAACACATCTTCTTGCACATAGCGAACATTAACACTAAGCCATCAAATTTCTAGGTCTACTTATTACATTGCCTAGCTACTTATTTATACATTACAAAAGGGCCTAAACATGGGCAAAACTCATGGGCCGACATCCCATACCCGTTACATAAACCATAAAACCCATAAGGCCCTCAAAAAGGGTGATATCCTGCGATATCTACTTCACCTGGGTGCTCCGTCTTCGACCAGCTTGTCGAAGTCCCAAAAATGGTCAAACATGACCAATGTTCTCCCAAAACTTGGCCGAGGGACAACAGGCCCCCAACACTCAATTTTGACTCGTCCCGAGTCACCCTGATTTGGGCAATACTGCTTAGAAGGCATCGAGTTTAGCTTGAGCTTCCTCGACTTGCTTCTTCACCAGAGCCTCTTGCTCAACGAACTCTTGAATGACTTGCTTGGTGATAGGCCCTTCCAGGCATTGTTCCACTGTTGTGACCACCTGTTCCAGTTGTGATCCTTGTCCCTCGATTTCTTCAAAGAGGGTGCATGCTTCATCCTGCAGCCGTTGAAGTTGTTGTGTCACCTCCATCACTCTGCTTTGGATAGCAATGACTTACTTATGAACTGCGCACTTCTCCTGTGATCTCTTCATCTTCTCAATAGTTTTAAGTTTCTTCAAGTGTGTTTTCACTGTCGAGGCATGTTGCTTCACCTCCTAGAGTTGTGACTCCAATATCCTCAACTCCGAGTCTTCTATAAGGCGCTCATAAGTTTTCACACTTTGGTTACTTAATTTCTTGCATTCTAAAGCCAACACCTTGATTCTTTCTACTGCGCTCCTGGTAGTTTCTTCCCTTTCATCTCGTACTTCTTCCTGAGTGCTCGGTACTACTTGTATTTCTAACTTGGATACTCTTGATTGAAGCTACTGAATGGCCTCAACAAGCTTCCCCACTTGGCTCTCAATTGTCTCTTATTCCATCTAATCCAATCTTGGCACAGAGCGAAGTGCTCTAGTTACTACCTCTCTAACCCCCATTTGCTCCGTGAGCAGCTGGTATTTTTCTCTCTGGATCTACTCTCTGTATTCTTCAAACTTTGTTCTAAGCTCATCTTTCTCTTTCTCTGCAACCTGGCGTTTCTCTAGGGATTCCTCCTTTGCTTGCTTCAAGGCCTTTGTGGCCTGCTCTTTTTCTTGTTTTACTCGATGAAGGAGAGCCTATGTATCATCTACTATCCTTCGCATTTGGGTGGGCTCATCCGCTAACTCTACAGCTTCTGATGATGATGGCGTAGTAGACACTGCGCGGTTCGAATAGAGAGCTTACTCTACCCCCTTCATCTCTGCCTCAATTATGTCATACATTGTCACCTTCTTTGCCTCGTTTCATTGCAAGATATCCTCTGAAGAATCTTCTATTGCTGCGATGATGAGGTAAATATCATCCACTGTGAGTACATTCTATGACTAAGGCTTATTGGCTCATGACTTATTTCACATTGAGGGTTTCTTTAGAGAAACCTTCCTTTTATTTGACATCTTGGCCTGTGTAAGGGGTTCCTTCGGCCGTGTTACTTCTCCCTTTTCTTGCTTGTCTTCTTCCCCTTCCTCTTATTGGTTTACTTCGTCACCTCCTCCTCCTCTAGGTGAGCCAGACGTAGTTTCCTCCTATGCATTGTTTATCTCCTGAACCTCTTCCTTATTTTTCTTTTTCTTAGTGCTTCTTGGTCCATCCCACCTGGTCCTGGTGACCACAGGACTTTCGATGAGGTCGGGGTCGGAGAGTTATGCATCTCCAATTGCTATAAGGAATTCTGCAGGCCATTCCTTGGTTATCTCCTCCATATCTTCTGCAGTCAATTTGTAGTAAGACTGCATCTCCTCCTTTTTTTCCTCCCCACGCATGCTAATATATATGAAGTGTCAGTCTGGGTGGAACTTCACAAGTGGAAGGAACCTATGGAGTGTATTCATCATTATATGAGGGAAGGATTCAATGGCTCGCATGTAACTAGAAAGTGTGGAAGACAATGTTCGACTACCACTGCTTTGAGATATCACTTGTATACCACAAGGTGGTGAACCTCGTGGCCAATGGTTCTGATGGCTCGACTTCTTGGAATGTTTCTCACTCCTTCATCTCCTAAGAGAAAAATGTTATAATAATGAGTAACCAACTGAAGTGGAATTCATAACCTTGGTCCTACGCTTCGTGGAAATCCTTCTCCAACTCATTGACGAGGTAGCTCACCCAATACATATACATTCCCTCGACACACTTCTCTGCGAGGTTGACGGCGAACCCTATAAAATGAGTTGGTTTGTTCTACCTAACGAGCTTGCCAACAATCAGTTTACAATCTAGGCACATTGTTCCATCTTGGATGGAGGATACCTTATAGCCTTGCTTCCCCTTCTCCACATCGTCGTAGGTTTCCTTTATACGTTGTGTTAGGGAGCGATCTTCAACTGTCCGTGGATAGAACTGGTGAGCGTCTAGTCCCTGCATGCTCAATCCGATGATCATGTGGACCAGCTTTAGATCCACAGTCATGCGTTGGTCTAACCAGAGATAACCTCCATGGTAGCACAATAAGAGGATTTTAATGCACGCATTAACCTCCCGATGTCTGTCGAAGTGGGGTATCTTCATGAAATTGAGGATGGTGGACCTCGCGAACTCCTTGATTCATGGTTGGGGGACTATCTTCGGCTTCTTCCCAGTTGTATTTTTCAAGTACCTATGTGGTGTGAGAAGCGCATAATTATTCATGTCTCCCAAGTTAAAGTCGTTGATCTTAATATCATGGATCAGTCCTAGCTGCAGTCCAACTGTGTGTATCCCCTTCGGGAGGTACGGAGTGATGAGCGTGTACTCGAATTCATGCATGACACTATCACGACTAACTATGCCAGCCATAGGTGTGATGTAGTCAGGAAATAACAAAGAGATCAACTTCACATTCACTAGGTCATCACAGTGTTTGCTTCTCTTCTCTATCGCAGTTTGGGATGGCCTGGATTGGATTCATAATTTTGAAGCAAAATTTTCCACTTATCTTACCTTTACCAGAGCAAAAATCTTTAAGATCTTACCTCTTTGCTTCAGATCTGGTTCCCTTCTTAGCACAGAGCTTCATAAGTCAAGTAGAATACTGCACACTACAACAACATATATACACTCAGAGATTTCTCTTTTCTTCAGTTCCCAACAATCACAGTTCCAAGTCCTGGCAATGGAACCATTTGTTAGCATAGGGGCATACCCAGGGTTCAACACTTCAACAACGCACCAAAAAAACTCAACTATCGACCCTTTCAGAAACACCTGCGAAGCAGATGAAGTCTCACCCGAGGTAGAGGCACGGGGGTTTGCAGTACTGAAGTGTTTGCAACCTAGCTGGGACACAGATCTGTGAACACCATACTTAACAAAGCACTTAGAAATTAACATTCATTATTATTTTAACCCTTATTCACATCGCAGGTTAAACCCTTGTTACAAAACAATGCAGTATTAATCAAGATCTAAGTAAATCTAACCATTCAGTACATAACATCCAAGTAGATCTAACATCCATTCATACCTAAAGCACTAGGAATTAGTAGATCTATCTATTACACATAAAGATCAGTGCACTAAGCAGATAAAAACATAAATAGCATAAATAACATTGCACAAAGCACATCAACACAAGATATGCATGGTTCACCCCAGTGTGGGGCTATGTCCACCAACTCTTCTTCTCTTCTTTATTAGTCTCTTCAATCACCTTACAAGCACCAAGCCAAAAATCTAGTTCCGCATAGGATGGGAGATCTGCGTGCACCTCGCGATATCCTCCTTCCCTGAGTTAGATCAAAGCACAAATCCTTACACAGTCTGTGCCCAAAGAACTTATAAAATATTTGTACTTAGCTCTTCTAGCACATAGCTAACTTTAGCACTAAGCCATCGACTTTCTAGATCTACTTCTTACATCGCCTAGCTACTTATTTATACATTACAAAAGGGCCTAAACATGGGAAAAACCCATGGGATGACATCCCATACCCTTTACATAAACCCTAAAACCCAGAAGGCCCACAAAAAGGGTGAGATCCCACGATCTTCACTTCGCCTGGGCGCTCCGTCTTCGACCAGCTTGTCGAAGTCCCAAAAATGGTCAAACACGACCAATTTTCTCCCAAAATTTGGTCGAGGGGCAACATCCATCATCCAAGGTTCCAAGGATCTGATATTTAATTTATGAGGATGGTGAGCCATTGGATGATCCATTTCTCTCCATCACACGTGCTTGTTGATGGGTCCTAAATCCATTTAACTCAACAGTAGGAACCAAACCCGCCATCGATGCCCAATTAGACTCTGTAGTGTTTAATGGTGGAATGGTTCTCCATATCTTGCAATCCAACCAATCAATCGATGGGATTTATGTTTTCTTATAAAGGATTCTCCTTCAGTTCGAACGTTCTCCTTTTTGTATTTTCTCTTATAAGGTGGGACCAATACAAGACAAAAGTCGGTATAAACAAACTGGGTAACAAAGTGGGAAAAATATTAACTACTGGAGAAGGTTGATATTGGGATAACTGTTGGCCCTTGGTTATGGAAGGAAGAAAAGGTGAAAAGTGAACTTCACAGAAGACACAATGACTGTCACTAGCTCGAAGCTGGGTGCACATGAAGGAGAGATAAAGAGAGAAGAAGAAAGAAGATCTGCAAGCTGAGAACGCAGACAAGAACTATATGCTTTACCTTAATAAATCATAAGCACAGTTCTATGGACATAGCCCTAGAGAGAGGGTGAACCACGTACATCTTGTGTTATGTGTGTGGTTCATTCTTTGATCTATGTCACTGTTATATTGTTATTTGCATTGTTGTATTAGATAAAATCTATAACTGTGTAGGGTAGGTCTAGCTTGATAAGTGATATATGCATGTTGCGTTGATGTTGTATTAGATCCACTTGATATTCCCCTAGTTGTAGACATATCTGTCATGCAACCCCCTCATAGCTTCTTCGGGTGAGACTACATTTACTTCGCAGGTGTTTCCAAAAGGGCCAGTAGCTAGGGATTGTTGGTGCGCTTTTGGAGATGAACCCTGGGTCTGCCCCTGTAACGATCCCCCCCGACCAACCTAAGGCCGGGGTACGCCACTCCAGAGAAACCACTCATGCTTTGAGGCCAATCGGTAACATTTACAGCCATGAGGCCGGCCATGGTACTCTAGGGAACACTTTCATTCCCATACTGCAAAACATACAGTAGCATACCCAATAGTCAACTAAGAAATGCCACCTAAATTTACTCTTTAGACTGCGTGAAACTAAAACATATACATTCAACACGCTCACGGAAGCTATACATCTAAACATAAACAAACCATTACTTTGTGTAACATACGACTTTTAAATTAAAATAACAGTAATTACTGATATGCATCGTCTACAAGAAATTACCCATAATCACACAAGCAATCATAGTCACATATGTAACATAGGCATGTAAATAACAAAAGATCATATCCATATATCACACAATTGGTACTTATCTTAGAAATATTGTCACCAACTACTTACAGATCATCCATGAACGTCCCAGCCATAGACTACATTGTTCATCACTCTCAATAGTGAATCACCACCCAGGGTAAAGGGATTCCTATCCAGGCTAAGGCTCATGGACAACAGGAAAGACTCTGTCTCAGGTGCTCACTCAACTAACAACCTACATACTCTCATTCCCCACATGCATGTCCCACCCAAGGAAGTGTGCCCCTTCTCTGCTTAACAGTCCCTGAGCTGCCCCACTTCCCTTCTAGGGCTTCAACAACAGGCTGGACCGAAAGTCTCAGAGCGTTGTAGCTACAGTTTAGCACCTACAGAAATCAATCCCCAACAATTCTCTCTCTCATTGAACTACTCATGGGCCTGACAACCCTCTTCTTCAATCCCACTCCAAGCTAACCAAGTACACCAACCAAAAGGGATGGGGAAAAAAGTTTCAGAAAGGTGGAATGGTTGTCTCAAGGATAACATAATGTATGAGTGAAATGGTCATGGAGTCATTGAATGGATAACTAAGTGTGTTTTTGGAATCACTGTGAACTATTTGTCAAAATGATGATCATC
>ML792676.1:165701-222437 GCA_009831015.1 Picea engelmannii
TTGGCCCTTGAAATCTAGGCATGCTTCCCTAAGTCCAAGACATAAGCATTATGGCTTATAATACTGGCTCATCGGCCTATAATGCGTATTATATACACAAAGGTTCATTGACCTTAATATTGCATGCACTTAGTTACTGCGCGTTGTATCATCCATATTTAAGGTTGTGCGCACCTTAGTTACTGCGCGTGCTATTCAAAAATGTGCACATTACATCCCTTTACTGTGCATTGTATGTGCGCACCATGCCATGAAAGGTTTCTTACAAAAATGAAGTCTAAACAACTCACTATCTTAAATATACTTGGATTATATTTACATTTGGGTTCAGCAGAGGGATATTACAGCCCCTGTGCCAATAAATGGTTCCGTTTCCAGGACAAGAATCTTCTTGAGGGAATGTCAAGGTGGTTCCCATCGAAGACAAAAACTCAAAAGTGGATAGAGGATCAACAAAAGGACTTCACTGAAGCCCAGAACAAGAACCCTAATATTAGTTTAGAGGACTGGTTGGAGAAGTACATTTTTACAGATATACACGAGATATTTTTTGGGGGGATCCATCAGGAGCTGCATGAGTGGTGAGCTAGATTAGTTGATACCCAGTTCAAGATCCGATATAGAATTCATGTGGTTTGGACATCGGAGTTGATCAACAAGGTCAAGGAAGATGATAACACCGTATCACAAGCGGTAGATCAATGGTTTGATAGTACCATTGGAGGGTATATCACCAAGTTTGATGTTGACATAGTAGAGTCATATAGCCAAGCTGAAAGATATTTCTTTAAAGGACCTAGAGGAAAAATTTTGCACTTTCTGAAGTTGAGAATCAAGATGTTGTTGCATGAGAAGAACATCTTGAAGATACAATAGATTGGTTTGATTTGAAAAGGCTAATGTTCAAGAATTTGGACAGAAACAACGACATAGAAGCTAGACATACATATAGTGGAAGAGTATTCATAGGGGTTCACCTTCAGAACTTGTTTAAGAAAAACTACGAGGAAGAGGGTTTCTACAGTGGAGAAGAAGCAGATCTAACGGATGAAGAACACTTAGAACCCGCTGAAACAGATGAAGGATGAGCTGAAGAGCTTCGACGAAGAGAAATTGAAATCTCAGAGATCACGTAGACCATTGATGTAAGTACTATTATCCTTCTTGTTGATTCAGCATTATGTAACCAGAGTAATCCCAGCCACCAGAGTGTCCAGAGCACTGTCCATAGTATCCCACCACATATTCAGTCAGGAACCCTAGGAAGTGTAGAAATTTCGATACAAATTAATGTATTTTTGCGATTCTTCTGATCTAACAAGTTCTGCTATTGTTAAATACAGAATCGCTTCTACTATTACTTTTGCAGAAGCAATTTAAACCACGATCACAACCACAATGCACAAAGTGAAATATCAATAACACACAACACAGAAGTTTTACCGGGAAAGNGTAAAGCTAAAAACCCCACTATCATATATTATGTATATCATGAATCATGAAACAATCTCGTACAAAACTCTAATCCAAGAGCTCTCAGTACAATACAATCGTCTCACACTGTCATACACAAATTAGCAAATACATGCGCCAATTTCCGTGTCCAGACAACCTGCCTCCTCTGCACAATCTCTGCAATCCGAATTCTCACAATGAATTGAATGAATCGTTTGCACATTCTCATAAGCATATCCACTGCATGTGTGAACAAATCACAACTGATAGCCAAACTGTCCCTTTCACCTGTTATCTCAACTGGTGTCCATTGGAATGACATGCATGTAGTTAACCGTGGWRARTCTTCARTTGCATGMRAGTWAACTRATTGTGAATTAATGAATARTTAATTCACTGAAYTCRCACTAATACAACTAAGCTTAACTCACTTAACTACACTTRTAATTCTGTTACAATTCCAAATCACTCAGTTATGAATGAGATAATAGATTAATATTTATTGTCTAATTTAATTAAGGGAAAACTAAATTAGACACATGTTTCTTGTTGACTTTTCAACAGGAAGATCTATGGAAGATGAGATGAGACTTCCTATCTTTAGGGGAGATGGATCTGAAGATCCTAATTAGCATTGGTTTCTATGCGAATCCATATGGAATATTAAAAATGTCACTGACGAAGCTATTAAAAGGATCTAGTTCAGCACTACCCTAAGGGATCACGCACTAAGATGGTACATGAAGCTTTTCCAAGGACTTGTGCAGCCTAATCCACTGGGCGAGATCGAGAATGCGCTAATTGCAGAGTTCAAGAAACCTAGGTTAGAGTCTCAATGTATTACAGAATTGAAGGAGATCAAGCAGAAAGTAGCCACGCCTGTTTGGGAGTTCAATCAAAGATTCAAGACCTTAACAAGCCAATTGACTTTTCAGATCGCAGATGAACAGAATAAAGAATGGTTCATCACTGCCCTGTTACCACACATTAGAGTTCCTCTGATGTAGCATAAGATCACTTCGTAGACTGAGGCATTGGAGATCGCTATGAAACTTGAATCAGCCCCTATGGGAGAATCTAGCTAAGGTATGATCCAAATCTTGACTTAGCTAACTAGTTTGTCTCTACAGGTTGAAGATATGAAGAAAGACAAGGGGAAGGACAAACAAGATGATATCTGGTGTGTAAGATGTAGATCAGAAGGCCATGATAAGGAGCATTTTCCTTTATTCCATGAATATTTGGCCTCAGGACCACCGAGCCCCTTGAAGCAAGTCAACCTGCCCTGGTGCGAAGTATGCAGAAATAGGCACCACATAGGTGAGTGTTATTACATGCAGAAGTATGTCCAAACACCTAAAAATTTATATTTTCCATTTTGTAAGTCTGTAGGACATGATGATAGAGATTATAGATCTTATGATCTCATGCATGAAAGATCAAGAGATATATATAAGATCCAAGGTGAAGTACATCAAGAAGGAAATACTACGCAGTATAACTCTCCTTGGAGAGGAAACTTCAATCCTCGCAGTGGATTCAGAGGAAGAGGACAACAAGGAGGAATGAGTCGAGGCCGAGGACAGATCATTTGTTACAACTGCACACAACCAAGAAACCTTGCAAGGGATTGTTATAACCCTTGTACCACTTGCATCTACTGCAGCTCATTTGACCATGTTATAGAAGAATGTCATGTGTTGCTTGCTAAGCTTCAGGAAAAATGAAGACCTCGGTAGAACCCACAAGTAAAACTCATATATTTTGAACCTCACAGAGGAGACCCTAGAGTCATTATCATAACAAGAGGAGGAGATGCTACAAGAGAGGATAGAATGACTCAAGGAAAGCTTGCAGAAGACTCAGGTATTAGGAAGGCCACAGAGAAGAGCCAAGCCTTTAATGAAAAGAAAGAAAGACAAATATTTGAGGAAGCAAGACAATAATTTCAAAGAAAATCAAGGTTCCTCATCAAAAACATGACCAAAAATAAGAGAGTATGGAATGCCTCATGCATTTGATCAATCTGCTTCACCAAGAGAAGGAAAAGAGGTAAGCAAACTCATGGACTTTTTATACACTTGTATTAAGTTAATTCAGGAAGAGAACGTTGTGCAAGAGATACAAAACTTAATCAGACAGTACGAACTAGGAAATACAGACCCCTTACTAAATAGGGAAGTACACCAAATTGGTCAGAAGAGAAGGAAAAATAAGGAATTACATTTGAATGCTCAAATGTAGTCCTCAACTTAGGGTCGGAGGTCAATGTCATGACGAAGAAAACTTGGGCACAAATGAGAAAAATGAAGTTGATCTATTCCCATATCTAGCTTAGGATGGTTAATCAGCAAGTTGTCAGCCCATTTGGATGATTGGAGCATGTCCCTGTGGACATCGATGGAGTAAGAACATTTGCAGATTTTGAGGTAATTGAAATAGTTGACAATAGTTGTCCTTACCCTACGTTGTTATGAATTGATTGGGCATTTGATAACTCTATTGTTGTTGACTTAAAGAAGAGATGCATGAATTTTGAAAAGGATGGCCTTAGGTTCATCACACCTTTAGATCCAGATGAAATTCAACAATACATAGAGCCCATCAGAGAATAAGACTACGCATATGCACTAGAAAACATATACAAACTGATAGCCAGACAATAGCATTACATCAACCCTATAGCCGATGGGAATCTGAGTCGGTGAAGTGACAGCACGTGTTCATCAAATTCAGAAGAAGCATTGGAAAAATGGAAGAACCATATGTACGAAGTATCCACCAGAATATGTGCTAGATTAACTAAAGAAGTCCGCTGGATCAACACAACAGTAAGTAAATTACCCACCTTTGATGGTCTTAACCCTTTAGAAAACTTCCTATCATATTTGAAATCAAATGTACCAACACAATAGATGTTGTTTGCAGATGAGGCCCTGAAAGCCACACCATCAAGATGGTGGGGGACACACAAAAGTAACATTACAGACTGGGCACAATGTCGAACATTGATAACAGCACGGTTCTCGACACAAGCAGTCGGTTGCAAGGTAAGGTATACCGGTTGAATTTTCCCAAAGGACAACGTGTGAAGCTACGAAGAGGCCTGGAATGACATACCTCAAGAAAAATAGGTACACATGTTCATTAACACGTTGGATACAACCCCTATCAACTGGTACCTTCAAGTAGACCTGCGCCTCATCATTGCAGACTAGGAAGGTATGATTTAAAATTTTATAACCACATTTTTATTTGAAAGTGAATATCCTTTAGTAGACCAAGCATTACAGATTCTGAGAAAGAAGGTATTCGAGGAGGCATCTAACCTCCCTATGGAACAAGAAGAGGACAAATGGACTTTGCTTCTCCAGAAATTGCAGAGCTGCTACAAAATCAATGTCGATGACAATGATGATCCAAGGAAGGTGAACATCACATAACCAGAAGGCCAAAGAAATGTGGAAGGACTAGTAGTGGAGCTACCATTTATTGGTCATCCAATCAAGATTAAAAAAGTCAATATTGGGACGGAGGAGACACCAAAGCTTGCTAATGCCGGAGATTACTGGGATGTTGCTACCATTGACAAGATTACAGAGTTCCTGCATGAATATCAAGACTTGTTTCCGACCAAGTTCACTGATATGAAAGGTATCAAAGGTCCTATGGGAGAGATGAAGATCCCTTTGAAACCAGGTGTGAATCCATTCAAGCAAAGACCCTACAAATTGAACCCGAAATATAAGGAAAAAGTGAAAATTGAGCTCGATAGAATGCTGGAAGCAGGGATTATAGAACCTATCGAAAAGTCAGAGTGGATTAGCCCTATGGTGGTACAAGAAAATAAGAGAGGCAAGATCAGGATCTGTGTAGATCTCAGGAATTTGAATGATGCTTGTTTGCATGACCCTTTCCCTACACCATTCACTAATGAAGTACTAGATAATGTGGGAGGCTAGGAGGTATATTATTTTACACACGGATTTTCAAGATACCATCAGATCCGGATTGTCAAGGAGGACTGCCACAAGAACACGTTTTTCATATAATGGGGATCCTAACAATATACAGTGATTCCGTTTGGATTGAAGAATGACCCAACCATCTTTTCTAGGGTGGTAGTAGAATCCTTCAAAGAGTTCTTGCATAAAATTTTAGAAGCATATTTTGATGATTGGATTGTGTTTAGTTTGTTAAAAAAACATATTAAATGTCTAAGGCTAATGTTTGATAAATGCAGGCAATGTCAATTTTCTTTAAATATGAAGAATTTCATTTTATTCTCACCATTCGGAGTACTATTAGGACATATTGTATGCAAGCAAGGATTGTTGGTTGACCCATCAAAAATTTCAATTATCGTTGATTTTCCACCTCCTACTTCGGTCAAACAATTGCGCACTACACTGGGACATATTGGCTATTACAGGAAATTCATTAAAGGATATGCCCAAATTACAGCACCGATGGAGAAGTTGTTGAATAAAGAATGTCAGTTTAGCTGGACAGAAGAATGCCAACAGAGCTTCAACACACTGAAACAAAAGATGCTTACTGCGCCTATTCTGGTTTTTCCAGAATGGAGAAAATAATTTCATGTGCATGTTGATGCGTCTTATATTGCATTAGGAGAAGTAATGGCACAACCTGGAGAAGGGGATATCGACCATCCGTTATCTTTTGCTAGCAGGAAGCTATCTACATCTGAAATTAATTACACCACTACCGAAAGAGAAGGACTAGACATGGTGTATGCGTTGCAAAAATTCCTCCACTACTTGTTGGGAGGACACTTTAAAATGTTCACAGATCCCTCCGCACTCAAGTACCTAGTTAACAAGCTAGTGTTGGGGGGACGAATATGCAGATGGATTCTGTTGTTTCAAGAATATGATTTTGAAATCATAGTTAATCCAGGAAGAATGAACAAGGGCCCTGACCACTTGTCGAGGTTGGAACATGGTGAAGAACCCACCAGTTTGGAGGATACAATTCTGGATGCACAACTTATCGCCATTAGAAAGATTGAGGACCACTTCGAAGACATAGTATAGTTCCTGTCAAAATGAATGGCGCCTAGTGAGTACACAATTCCCTAGAAGAAACAGTTAGTGGTGTGCGCTGCAGACTTTTCAATAATAGACGATCAGCTATACAAAATGGGACCCGATGAGATACTAAGGAGGTGTGTTGTGGAGACAGAGCGATCGTTGATCCTCACAAAATCTCACGAAGGCATCGCAGGAGGCCATTATGCAGGGAAACCAACTGTGCAGAAGGTTCTTAGAGATGGCCTTTGGTGGCCTACCTTACACAAAGATGCTAAAGATTATGCCAGAGCTTGTGATGTATGCCAGAGAGTTGGGAAACCATCCAAAAGGGATGAAATTCCATTAGCACCATAGATGACCCTACAAGCATTCAAAAATTGGGCCATTGACTTCATGGGACCTATAAACCCACCAGGGAATCGCACATGAGAAAGGTACATAATTACTGTGACAGAATACCTGACTATATGGGATGAAGCCAAAGCAGTTAAGGATTGTAGTGCAACTACAATTGTGCATATTATATTTGATGAAATAATAACCAGGTTTGGATGCCCAAATATCTTCATGAGAGATCAAGGAACACACTTCATCAATAAGACAGTTGAAGCTCTAACTGAAGAATTTGCAGTCCACCATCATAAGAGTACACCTTACAACCCACAAGAAAAAGAAATATTTGAATCATTCAACAAGATATTGGAGACCACACTGACAAAGATTTGCAGTTTGAACAGAGATGATTGGGATTTAAGAGTACCTGCAGTACTATGGACCTATAGAACCACTTGCAAGAAATTAACACTGCAGACCCCTTTTAAATTGGTTTATGGGCTTGAAATTGTTGTTCCAATGGAGTATTTAGTACCAAGCTTGAGAATTACTCCTTTTACACAAATGGACGATACTGGAGCAGCTCAAGAGAGGCTTGCACAGTTGTTTCATCTGGAAGAAGACAAATTTATTGCAGGATTCCAGCAGCAGGTTCAGAAGGAAAGAGAGAAGGCTTATCATGACAGGAACATCAAAAAGAAGGCATTCAAGCAAGGTGATTTAGTATTGATGTATGACAGTAAGTTCCTAAAACATCCTGGGAAATTCAAAATGCATTGGCTTGGACCGTAAGATATTTCTTATGTTACCGAAGGGGGAGCTATGCAACTGAAAACATTGAAGGGAGAATGGAAGGAAGGATTGGTATGTGGGAGTCAGTTGAAGTTGTACGACGACAACCAACTGCCTCACACACCTCAGTAGAAGCATGGGACAAAAGGGTCTAGGTACCAGGTGCAGTTGAAAATTGGTACGAGACAGAGAAAAGACAATATGCACAAGGATGGGAAGGAGGCATAGAGTAGAAAGCAAAGGTTGCACTACGCAGTCTACATGTCGAAGTAGCACAGAAGGATCAGATATGAAGTGCCTCGGGATGAGTCATAGGTGCATTTTGGGGGGTTGTTGGCCCTTGGTTATGGAAGGAAGTGAAGAACAAGGAAGAAAAGGTGAAAATTGAACTTTGCGGAAGACACAGTGACTGTCACTAGGTCGAAGTGAGCAAAAGAGCAGAAACGATGGAGCAAAGTATGGAAGTGCGATCCATTGGACGAGGATATCAAGGATGATAGATAAGAAAGGAAGAAGGATTAAGGACAACTCAGAAAGAGGGAAAATCCACTGTTAGCACCACGCGAGAAGGAAGGAAAGACAAGCTGGTGAACCCCGGAAAAAGAGGGTCAAGTTGACCTAGGGTTTTGGTATCTAGGGTTTTGGCACCTAGGTTTCAGTATAGGGTTGTCAGTGAATGATTGCAATGTATAAATAGAGGTCTAAAGGGCCTACGCTGGGTTGGTATTTCTGGGTTGGTAGGGTATTGTTGTCAATCTAGCTATATTGTTGTGGTGAGATATTATTGTATTGAGAGAGGGAAGTGTTGAGAGAGAGAGCCTTCTGGTATTGTAATATCTTTAGTTGTGTGTGAAGGTTAGGTCTTGTAGCTGGGTGTGCAGGAAGGGGAGAAAAACATAGAAGAAGAAAGAAGATATGTGAGCTGAGAATGCAGAAAAGAACTGTAGTCTTTACCTTAATAAATCATAATCACAGTTTTGTGGAAGTAGCCTTAGAGAGAGGGTGAACCATGTACATCTTGTGTTGTGTGTGTGGTTGATGCTTTGATCTCTGTCACTGTTATATTGTTATTTGCATTTTTGTATTAGATCAAATCTATAACTGTGCAAGGTAGATCTAGCTTGATAAGTGATAGATGCATGTTGCATTGTTGTTGTATTAGATCCACTTGATATTCCTCTGGTTGTAGACATCTTTGTCCTGCAACCCCCTCATAGTTTCTTTGGGTGAGACTACATCTGCTTCGCAAGTGTTGCTGAAAGGGCCAGTAGCTAGGGCTTATTGGTGCACTCTTGGAGATGAACCTTGGGTCTGCCCCCATGCCAACAATAACCCTTTCACTCTAGCATGCAAATAAAAATTATCTACCACAAGCTTAGTAATAATACATTAACTTGTTGGTGTTCCAATCATTGTCTGACGTGTGATGTATCAGAAGAAAACACATATGCAATAAACAATGGAAATAAAAATAATTCTCTTAACTCTAATCATCAATCACATAATAACACAATGATTTAATTTTAATCATTAAAGACAAGAATTGTAAAACATTGAATCAGATAACTTATCAATAGATTTAGAATCTCTTACTCGTTATAACATCCATTCATGAGATGAAATAAAAAATAATTCATCTCCCAATCCAATCATACACACTTTTGATGAAAAAATACAACTTTGTCTCTGGTCCTAAAGATGACTTCTCAATTAAGGCAACTCTGAAATAGTTCTTTAAAAAATCCAAAAATGAAGGTCTTTGCAACGACCATTGACCTTTTGTTAATAGGTTGATCCTCCTATTTATAACATGATATTAACTAAAAACAACTATTAAAGTGCAACTAAGTAAAAAAACACTTTCCACATGGCGTTTTCTTCTATCAGTCTTTCTAAGAGTCATCACATGATCTCACTTAAGTGGATGACTCTTCTCGTACTCCGACCACTTGATTAAGAGATCCTCTCATGTGTTAGCATACGAGAATCTATGTTGTTCCATTGGGGCCAAAAGAGTCTCTCTTATCTCTATTGCTCATTCCCGATACTTGATTATTCTAGAACTTAACTGTTGCAACATGGATCAATATTTGATCGGGTGATCCATGAACTATCTCATATGTCTTGGTGCCATGTCTTTCACCTTTGATATTTCCTCAACCCATTATGAGTCTTGTTCGATGTGCGATTTGACTATGTCATGCAAGTCGACAAAATCATCGGGTGTGCCAAATTCGAGGAGGTCGATGCCTCTCATTACCCGGTTCATTTTGATCCATCTTTTCTCGCACTTGGCCCATTTCCCTTGGATTTCCCGATGAGGTTCCTGAGCCATTTTTTCCCAATATTCGGCCAATTTATTTATGCGATCGAGGTTGATTTCTCTTAACACCTGGATGTCATGATCTTATATATATTGGCCTTGTTGAACCATGTTTATATAGTCGACCCTTTCCACAACTTGTTTTTATTTCTCGTACCACCTCTCCATATCCTTGCACATGGACAGTGTCATGAGGATGTCTTCTTGCAACTCAGTTATCCTTGCAGTGAATAGGTGTCGTTCATCTGTAAATTGTTTGTAGGCCTCCTTGAATTCATTCCTTAGGAACACCTCGGCCTATGTGGTGTCCTGGTAATATTTCACCAAGTGGCAAAAAAGTTCCAATTATTTCAAAGCATCAACCAGCTCCTACTCATCCCTTTTTCGTCTATCCAGGGTGGCATCTTTGATTGCCATCCCTACGTCGATAAGTTCAGATGTCTTGGCATGCTCCGTCTTGATCAAATTTTCCTTTGTGGTGATGAGGATGGAGCAATCTAGAGTGATCCTCATCTTCTTAGTGGTTCTCTGCACAATAGATTTCCTTTTTTGGTCATAAGCGATGGCATGTATGTCAACGACTCCATGCACGGGCTCAAGAATTTTTTGATCTCCCCAGGTGAGCATATTTCCCAACCTCCCTATGGTATATATTTTTTCAAGACTAGGTTCTTGAACTTCCTCCCTGTGTTTTGAAGGCCTGAAATTTGTTTTTCGCTCATCGGGATGTTGAGTATCGATTGAAATTCAGGTGTCGGGGGTGTGCTCGGTACTTACCTAATAATCAATCGTTGAGATGTCAATTTCTTGTTGTGGAGATTCTTCCTTTTTATTTTCCATCCCTCGCTCATCCTTCAGACTATCTGTTTGGGTCTCCAGTGCATTGGGAAGCTTAGTGTCTAAGACACTCTCGACCTCTTGTTCATTCTATGGAAGGCCCCTAATTTGAGCATCGGGATTTGGTGAATATGTCCTCTCTGGCTCCTTTTCCTCTATGATTTGTACAGGTGCCACCAGGGATACCTCCGAGCTCTTTTCATCATCATAGATGTTTATTAATTCATGGAGGGGGTTTAGGGTACTTTCTCTCCCTGATATTCTGACTATCTTCGACTAAGATGAAACACCCCCGGTGATCTAGCCTGCGGCGTTATGATTTTATGGTCTTCTAACCTGGCAATTTCATCAATGTCTATTAGTTCAAGGTCGCTTAGGCCTATCTGGATTTCATCTAGGTTGTCGGTAGGGGATCCTTTCATTCCTGTGAGGTCCAGGTCATCTTACAGCTGATAAATTATTCATTGTGCTTGTTCTATCATGAGAAACCACCTGTCCCGCATGTCCTATGTCATAGGGAAAACTCTTTCCTGCACCAGAGCTACCAGGGGGACCTCTGTTGCTTCTGTCGCTATCATTTCTTCCCTAACTCTGAGGGCCTCTTGTGTCGATTTCTCTATGGTCGTTGCATGTTCATCTAGATTCATGGCTTTGAATCTGGTTATTTTGGGGTTGGCCATTCTTTCCACCACCTCATCCGAGTCTTGGGAATTTTCTATGAACACTTCATCTTCAAATTTTTCATGGGCGTATGGCTAGCAAGATGACACTTGCGAAGCATGTTTCAAGACCAGACCCTTTGGATCATACTTGTGGAATCGGCCTATCTAGAATATGAAATCTAGTTGTCTCAAGCCTTCTTGTTTGTCTTGAGCCATGTCCTTCACCATGTAAAAACCTACATGGAAACCATAGGGTATGAATGCCCACTTCTTTTCCTTGACCAGGGTGGCATTGTAACCTTGCAGAATGGTCTGGGAGCATATCTCTCCCACTAAAAGTTGTTCAGGGACATGCACTGGTAGGAGATGTGGTGCTCTGTTGGCCCCAAACACCCTGATGTAGGTTTCATGCTCATCCAAGTACTAGTGGCCTACCTTTGATACCATCTTTTTGGCCGCAACCGATAATATCGGGCATTCTTTCATGAAAATAATGAAATAAATATGTGTGATGAATTCATCGCAGATGAGGGAGGAAGATTTATTGTACCTGTTCTCCCATAGGATGTTGAAATATATGTGGACCGGGAGCTCTGCGACATTCCATCTCAGGTTCATTGTGGTGAAAATGTTTATGCCGCATATGACATCAAGCAAATATGAAGCCATGTAGAAGCTTGGTGTCTCTCCTTCCTTCAACATCTGAGCCTGTTGTATGCAGATGCTCAGTTGTTTAGAAATGATTTCTCCCCAGTTGAAGCTGCTCTCAGAAATTTCCACTATGTAAGCTAAGGGAATCCATGCTTCTGAAAATCTAGAGCAGTCCTTCTCTCCATATAATTGGAAGATGAGAACCATCAGGTAGATGTATGGCTCCCTCAAGTTGATCATCTAGTACCAGTCGATGCTATGGTTGATGTATTTCTTATCTTCTCTCCACCATGAGGCCATCAACCGACTGGTGTCATGGCACTTGTAGAATTTTATGTTGAAATCTGTGTTTAGTTTCTCCTCAGGATCTCTAAGCTTGTAATACTTCTGGACCTCCACCGTAAGGAACACTACGACACACCCACCATTATCTTCATTGATCAAACATTTATGTGTGTCCATGTGGTCAATGAGCCACTTCAGGAGTTCGACACAGGGAAAGATAGGGGTTCTGCTAGCCACCATATGCAGGTATGATTTTCAGATGTTTGGGAAAAATTCAACGTCGAGCACTCTGATGTCGGATGTATTCTGGGTATTCCTTCGGACTGATCTTTTTAAAGATTTCTCCCTAATGCGGGAGTGTCATCTTGGACCCTGTTCCTTCCTCTATATATCCAAAATCTAGAGGCTAGATGAAAGCCTTCTTCGTTGACATTTTAATGATAGGTTCCTCTATCAACGTGTATTCCAATTGTCTTACGACCCCTGGGGAGGAGTCTTCTCCTACCTTTGGTTCATTCAACTTCAGTTCCCTTGGCGATCGTCTAGTGGTTGGATTTATTGGTGGCATTGTTCCTGCATTTGAAATAAACCTTTAGAAAATATGTAAAGAACAAAACCAGATAAAAACATATGAAATGCAACCATGTAAAATCTACAGACTTGAATACATACCTGTAAAGCTTGCTAAAACTAGTTATTACATACTCACAGGACCTCTATAGCTTTCAAATTACTTGTCTCACTTTGCTGGATGCTCTAAATTTTCTTTTGCACAGAATGATTCTTCTTACCACGGCTCAAGAGAATTTAAACTAGGGAAGAACTTACAATGTCGCATCAACCATTCAATTTGGGTGATGAGTGCAATTTAAACAAATCTGGTGTTGAATATTTGTAACTTAAATTCATCGTGGGTTGACAGAGGAAGCATGGGGGTGATGTGGTCTATCAGTGATTTTAAATGGTCGTTTCGATCGGTGCACGAGGTAGAAAATAATGTGAGATTTGGTATTAATTATCCCCTTAAATGATCAAAATCTAATCATATATAATGCTAAAACGTCCCATCGTGTCACTTCCTCCATGGGTGGATTGGGGATCGACGATGTGCTATGAACGTTTTCATTGATGTCCCTCGCAAAATATATGACATCGATCACTCTCATTGTACAATTTTGTGGTAAAAAATATTACTCGGAGGTGTGACTTGGACCTAGGAACCAAGAATGACTCGGGGTAAAACTAGACCGTACGATTTCTCCAATATGGCAAAGACATGTGGTGTTGAAGACCAGTGACCTAATTCGTGTGTATTAATCGAAGTTGGGACTTTCTTCAAGTTGTGCATTGTAAAAAAAACCTAGGCTCACCGATGCCGAAAATATATCGGGGGTCAGCAATCGGCGATAAACCTATCATGTGTTTTTATTCAGATTAGCTTCCTCAAAAAAGTCCCGATGCCGAAACTCTTCGGGGATTGTCTATCGGGAAAACTCTTTAGAATTGTCATAATGTTAGTTTCTATCCTTTTCATTTTTCCTCGATTCTGATGAGCACGTAGGGTATCGACTATCGACGATATCATTTATTTCTTCGTTAACGTCTATTCCCCTCATATTTTACCAATGCCGAAGAGGAATCGACTATCGATGATATCCTTATACAAACCTTTGACACAAACAAAAAATTACTTTTGTCGATGCAGATGGAGATCGGCACTCTATGACTGAGGTTTCCCGAGTGGCTCTTTTCCTTCTTTGAATACCTTCTGATGTTTAATTTGAGTGTGTCGAACAAAGTATTTTGGATTTTTCTTCTTTATTCAGGCGTTAAGGCTCTTTTAAGTCATAGTATTTCATAAAATCAAACAAACCTGAATATATGATGGGATTCATGATAATAAGAAAAAACAAAAACATTTCTCACATTGAAGTTCAATCAGACAGAACAAAGATCAAGTTGTACTCAAAAAGTAAAAATTTTACATAGGCTTTTAGGGTGTGTTGAGTGCTCAACAAATGGTGATTTACTGGGCAAAAGAAAAATCTATGTTCCTTCCTCGGGCTTAGCTGATGCAAAATCTAGTTAAGAACATAACTGGTTTTTTGTCAGAGCCTCTTTTATCCTTTCATTTTAAATTCCCTGGTTGGTGCATCCAGACATGCCTGTAGGGTTTTCAACCTTTATTCAACCTTCGTTTCCTATAACCCTGACTTAATCCCCCTTTGACAAGAGTATAGTAAATCATTAACTGACACTAGGCCTTTTAGTTACCCTTATTCACTTGCTATGGTGTTTCTCCACTACCAGCGAGCGTCCATAGCCCTGACGGAGTCACCCCGATGTCACAGACCTTGATCCACTGCCAGCGATCATCCATATCCCCGGCGAAGATATCTACATACCCTCTCCTACTATGCACTCATTTGATATAGTTGACTTTTTTATTTTGGCATAATTCACTGAGCGAGTGGGAGAGGAGGACGTCTATTATTTGTAAAAATGATATGGTTAAGGTGAAATTTTGCTAGCTCTGTCTCTCAGGTACATGTATTCCTTTCCAGCTTACCGTATTTCCCTTAAGGTTTCACCAGACCACCAGGCAGACACTTCTACATTTCTCCAAAGTTGTTCATCTGCGTAGGTTAGATAGAGAACCTCCTTAAACAACCGCAGGTTCTCTAGCGTTTCTTGTGTTGTATGTGAGCGACGAGTTCAGAACAGAGTTCACCATATTGCATGATTTGAGGTCAACCATTGTCTTGCTAAAAACAATCTCCAAAATCACAAAAGTACAATAGAACAAGATAAAACAAAAAATGTCTTTCACAATAGACGTGTCTAAAATAAACATCCTGAAAAAATAAACACGGCAAATATCCCTTTTTTTTTAATGGAAATATTGTTTTACGGATTGGTCATTCATTGGGAGGGCGTCAGGTTCCCCCCTCATATTCTTCATTTGATACGTGCCTAACCCAATCTTCTCGGCCACCTGGAAATGTCTGAGCCATAGATTCTGAAACTTAGAATGTTTTCCTTTAGGCTCATTTTCTTTTTCCCACTTCAGGACTAAGTCTCCTACCTCAAAATTATTCTCTTTAGCCTTATGCTTATCAGACCATATTTTAACTATCTTATAGTGAGATATGAACTTTTATTTAGCTTTCTCCCTTTCTTCTTTTAGCATGAGCAGGGTGTCAATTCTTTCTTGTATGATTGATGAGGTTTTCCCTATGGAATCCTGAGCAAGTTGAAGGGATGGAAGATAAAGCTCGTTCAGGAGAATGGATTCCTGTTCGTATACCAGAAAGTATGGGGAATTCCCTATATCTTCCTTGGGTTTGACTCTATCGACCCATAAATCATTATATAATGAATTATGCCAATTCCTATGGTTGTCTGCAACTGTTTTCTTTAATATTCTTACTAGGTTCTTATTATTTGATTCTTCCACTCTGTTTCCCTGTGGATAATAGTTTTCATAGTATCTAATTATGATTCCTTTTTCTAGAACAAAGTCTGTTAATAAGTTGGAAGAAAAGTAAGTTGCATTATCAAAAACAAGGGAAGAAGGTACACTGAA
The DNA here is from genome assembly GCA_009831015.1 of Picea engelmannii. Classification (NCBI taxonomy): domain Eukaryota; kingdom Viridiplantae; phylum Streptophyta; class Pinopsida; order Pinales; family Pinaceae; genus Picea; species Picea engelmannii. The sequence continues at coordinate 181,680 of ML792676.1, forward strand.
CCTTGTGATCAGTTGTTGTTCTATGAATTGGATCACCACCTTCTCGTTTATGTGAGTCATAGGGATGGCCTCTGCCCATTTCGTGAAATAATCTGTGGCATTAAGTATGTACCTATGTTGTTTTGATGAACTTGGTGTAATTTCTCCTATGATTTCTAACCCCCATTGCTCAAATGGCCTAGAATCGACCACCAGTTGAAGTGGGACAGTTGCTCTCTTCTCCCTCCCTCTGCTTACTTGACAAGTCTTACAATTCCTAGCATATGTGTGAGTGTCTCTGAACAGAGTAGGAAAATAATAACCAACTCTCAGTATTTTATGATCTGTGGTGTTTCCTGCAAAATGTCCACCTACAGGACCATCATGGAGCTCTTTCAGAACTTTTTCTGCATATTCACGTTCGAGACATCTTAAAAGTACCCCATCATAATTAACACAGAAGAGAACTTAATTTATGAGGCGATATTGTGTATATTTTAACCTAAGACCTCTCATTTCCCTAGGGTTTAGGTTTTCTGGGAAAGTCCCATAATGTAGGAGATAAGTCAGTTTTTCATACCAAGATTCTTTCCCTGGGGAGACGTATCAAGTTTGGCCACACCATAATGCCAATTCATTCTCCCATCTGGGGTCATCATTTACTTAGTCCTGGGCTTCAGCTGCCATCTTACATAACCTTTGTCCTTTAACTAGTTTAGCAAGTTTTATATCTATTCAAATTCTTGGACTACTACCATCCAGTTTTCTCTTCTTTCCCCCATCTCCTGTTGAGTAAATAAGGATCGGACTATAGGGTGAGGCACAATAACTTTGGTATGGTTCTTGATGATGTAAGATCTAAAGTGTTTTACTGCCTTGTATACCGCATAGGTATGTTTATCTATAGCAGGGTAATTTAGTTTGGCCCCTTGGAAATTAGTGCTCATGAATGACATTGGGGCCTCATTGTTGTCATCATCCTTCTGAGTTAATACTACGGCTAACGATTGGTCGGAGGCGAAAGTATAGAGGAAGAAATATTTTTTTGAAATTGGGACTTCGCAACACTGGGGCTTGAGATATTGAAATCTTAATATTGCTGAAATCCTTCTTTCGTTCATCATCCCACTTAAATTCAGCATCTTTACGAATCATGTTTTGTAAGGGTATGATAGTTTCCACAAAATCGGGGGTGAATTTCCTCACAAAATTGATTTTCCCGAAGAAAATTTGCATAGCCTTTTTGTTGTGAGGTAATGGAAGTTGAGTTATAGCCTTAATCCTTTGTGGATATATGAAAATTCCTTCTTGATATATAACATGGCCTAACAACTTGCCTTCCTCGACATCGAAAATAGTTTTCTTAGGGTTTAAGGATATACCGTATTCCGTACACCTTTCAAAAATATGGTTTTAATGTTGGATGTGATCTTCTCTGTTCTTTGAATACACAGTCACATCGTCCAAATAGAATACTACACACTTGTTGATTAGTCCCCAAAATTCTACCTCCATGGCCCTTTGGAAGGTTTCTCCTACATTGATTAACCCAAAGGGCATGTGTTTATAAGCAGAGGTTCCCCACTTGGTTCGGAAGGTAGTTTTCAAGTGGTCTTCTTATGAAACTAGAACTTGGTTGTAACCTGAGAAACCATCCAAAAAGGATAAAATATCAGAGCCAGACACGGTCTGCAAGAGTTGCTCCATTGTTGGGAGTGGGTAGTTGTCCTTTTCTGAAGTTCTATTGAGGTTTCTGAAATATACGCATAGGCGGATCTCCCCAGAATTTTTCCTTACAGGAACCAAATTTTCTAGCCATGCATCTTGTCTAACCTAGAAGATGATTTTGGCATCTAATAGTTTCTTTAACTCTTGACACATGAGAGGATCCAGGGATGGGTGGTACTTCCAAAGATTTTGTTGGAATCGTTTTACTTCAGGCTTTAAATGGATAGTGTGTTGTATGATACGAGTATCATAAGTTTTAAGATCTCGGTAGGACCATGCAAAGACATCTTGATATTTTCTAAAAGGTTTGAGATAGGCCTTCCTTTCCTCTTTAGATATTTTCTTGTCGAGATTTATATTCTTGGGGTTTTCTGGGTTTCCTAGATTTATAGTTTCATGCATGGAACATGGACTATGGGTCTTCGCGTTTTTTGAGCCCTTAAATATTTCCCTTAGGTTAAAAAGTTTTTGTAAATTCGTTATTCCCTTCGGTATCATGTGAGACTTCGATTTGTCAGTTGGTTGATCTGTCTGAGGATCAGTTTCTATTGATTTTTCCTGGAATACTTCATCGTCAATAGCCAAGTCTTTGAAATTATCTTGGTTAGTCAAAAAAATTATGATTTGTTCATCTCCTTCAAATACCTTCCAAATAGAAATATTGTTGGGCACCAATGGTTTGTAGAGAAATTCCACAGTGAACCAAGGGGCTTCATAATATTCTAGAGTTGATAGCCTCGAAGCAGCGGTGGCTAGAGAATCAACAAGAATGTTCTTTTCTCTGGGGATCGATGTAATGTTGAAGGCTTCAAAATGATCTATTATCCTGTGAACTTCCTATTGGCAATTCCTCAGGTGTGGATATTTGAAATGTATAGTATCCTTACTTGTCTAACAATGATTTCAGAATCTATAAAAACATTCAATTCTTTGACGTTTAAGTCCATGGATTTATTTAGCCCTTGTACTAGGGCTTCATACTCGACGGTGTTATTTGTACATTCGAATTCAAGTCTAAAGGATAGGAAATGTTGTTTACCTTTTGGATCAATGAGGATGAACCCTGCCCCTGACCTTTCTTGCGATTTAGAGCCATCAAAGTATAAATTCCAAACTTATGGGAAAAACCTATCTGTTTCCTCTTTCCTGTCACTTTCCTCTTCTCTTCCTATTTGTTCTGTGACTTCCGATGCAAGTTCTTGATAGAAAAGGATTTCCTTTGCCACCTTCGGAAATTTTTCTTGAAAAATAATTTCGGAGTTTTGAGTAAGAGGGACATCAAATGAGAGAGGGGAGAAATTCCTGAAATCGGAGTCACAGGAATAATTGCCTAGCACGGGGAAATTTTTCGATGAGGGTTCATTTAGGGTTTCTAATTCAGTGGCAGTATGTTTTATATATCTTTCCCTATCGATCCTGATAATGTTTGTGTACCCCTTTAATGGCAGCCAAAGGTGAGCCCAGACTGTACTAAACTATTCGTTTAAGTTCTCATACCAATCTCGACTTAATAACAATCCATAAGCTTCTGGGATATATACTACAATGATGTCAATTACTTGCACAAATTTAGGGTCTGTCATTATTTTGATCATTAAATCTTTGAGCTCTTCCATAACCTTCACCTGGGTTCTATCTAATTGTATAACATGTTTATCACTTTTGAGAGGGGTTGTGTTTAATATTTTGCAAATAGACAATGGAATAACAATGGAGGATGTTCCTGAGTCAACTAAACAATTATGGAGGTTTATGTTGAAGACTTCAAATGTCAAGAGGAAAGGTGGGACAAAAGGATTTCCCTTCTTATCTTCAGAGAAGGCGTTCACAGCTGGTTTGTTTATTAGATCTATGGGAATCAGATTTCCTCCTTGGTCAGTGCTTGTCGTGGGATTTTCTACCTATTTAAATGCTTGTAACAGAAAGTCCTTTTCTTGAGGAATTCTACATATGTCCATGACCGATATGTTTGCCTTCAACTTTTTCAAATATTCTACTATGGTGTAGTCCAGCATGGGCAATTCTCATGTACAGATGTTTATAATTTTTCTTCAAGGAGAAAAAGGTGCTTTTGGGTGATCAGGAGCTCGTTTTCCTCCCGAAGTTTGGGTTGTAGTAAGGTCTTTTGAGAAATTTTGACCCCTACTTCATGTTTGCACAGCCAAGACTTCTGCAGGTGGTTCTTGGACCTTAAATAGGTCATCAGAAGGCATTGGTAGGTTGGGGTCCCATATCAACATGGTTGTTTCTTCTGGTGGAGAAACTTCTTCCTGATCAACAATTTTATAACTGAGCCACTTGATTGTTCGGTTAGGGAGACTTCATTTAGAAATCAGTTGGCCATCAAATTCATGGCATGCACCCATTGAGGGCAGTCTCTTTCAGAGTGATTCTCTTGATGGTAGGTACAGAAAGAGTCAGATGCTACATTTCCCAGGTCGATGTTTAAGTTGGTTGGGGGAGGTTCAATTGATTTGAAAGGTAGATTTATTTTAAAGAAAGGTTTATAGGGACTATGGCCTTGCTTTCCCTCCCCTGCACTTCTCTTCATTTCTATGATTTTGTTTGACAACTTCTTGACCATGCGTTGTAGGTATTATATGTCTCCACTTCCCTTTTCGGGACCTTGTTATGTTTGTTTCCCTGGGGGTCTAGTCAACAGGAGCCCTCTCCTACGAGGCTGAACTTATTTCTTGACTAATGAGACCTGTCCTTCTTTGCATCCTTTCATTTGGAACTCTATCATTTTGGATTCTTCAAAAGTCTCAGCTAAGGTTGGTTTGGTATCCTTCTTTACAAATATGGAAATAGAAGTTGGGAGAGCATTAGCATATACTTCGATTTGAAGCTCCTGAGTAGATTTAGCTTCAGGTTGGAATTGTTTTAAGATAGTGGTAAATCTTTGATTGAAGTCTTTAACCTTTTCTTTTCAACTCATGGTTGCGATGAACAACTCATCCATCAAAGCTCTGGTAGTGGTTTCTTCTACAACTTTTTCTAGAAAATCCTTTTGGAACTTCGTCCAACTAGTTATGGAACCTACATGTAAGTTGAAATACCATGTAGAGGATGAGTTCTCGAAATTATAGGGGAAAATCCTACATACCAAATCTTCATGTTCAACATTCATCAGTCTGATAACTAGTATGAATTTTTTGATATGGTCTTCAAGCAATCCTGAGGTTTCACGGTCAAATTTAGGAAGTAACTTCTTTAGATGTCGGGGAAGGTTGCGTACTCTCCTAGGGATGGCCAAAGAATATTTGGCTAACCAAGGTTGATTATTCTGAGGTGGGTTTCCGTGTTCTTCATCATGTTCATTGTTATCTTCCATGTCTTCAGATCCTGAACCTAAGTGTTCTGAGTTAAACTCTTCCTCTTCAGAAAAATTGTCGAGCTCGAAGAATTTGTCATCTGGTTTTTTAGGGATTAGATTAAGAGGAGGTTTGATTTTTATTAGGGAGAAATCTATTAGGTATTCTAATCTGTGCACAAAAACCTGGTCGGGGGTATCGACCATCGGTCTTCTTACTTGTTTTCTATGAGGAAGTAACAGAGCTAAGGGCAGTGCACTAATCTATTGGGCGTAAGCTCTTGTGATTCTTCTAAATTGGTTTAATTCCTCATGAGGAAGAGCATAATGTATATCAAGGAACATATGTTATTCCTCGTGATGGGGTGAGTTACTCATTTCACGAGTACTCAGTGTGTGTGGGTTGTCTTGGGAATGACTAGCCATGCATGTGGGTTGTTTTGAATCTACAGGTTGTCTGAAATATTATGTCAAATATAATTTCAGACATTCATTCTCATGCCCTCCTTCTAGCACAAATTCTATTGATGGGTCCTAAATCCCTTTAACTCAACAGGAGGAACCAAACCCACCACTGAGGCCCAATTAGGCTCTGCAACATTTAATGGTGGAATGGTTCTCTAGATCTTGCGATACAGCCAATTAATCGATGGGATTTATTTTTTCTTGTGAAGGCTTCTCCTTCAGTTCGGATGTTCCCTTTTTGTATTTTCTCTTATAGGGTGGGACCGATACAAGATAAAAGCCGGTATAAACCAATTGGGTAACAAAGCGGGAAAAAACTTAACTACTAGAGAAGGTTGAGCTTGGGATAATCCTTTCACTCTAGCATGTAGATAAAAATTCTCTACCACAAGCTTAGTAATAATGCATTAACCTCCTGGTGTTCCAATCATTGACTGAGGTGCGATGTATCAGAAGAAAACACATATGCAATAAACAATGGAAAGAAAAATAATTCTCTTAACTCTGATCATCAATCACATAATAACACAACGATTTAATTTTCACCATTAAAGACAAGAACTGTAAAATATTGAATTAGATAACTTATCAACAGATTTAGAAGCTCTTACTCGCTATAGCATCCAGTCATGAGATGAAATCAGAAATAATTTGTCTCCCCATCCAATCATACACACTTTTGATGAAAAAACACAACTTTGTCTCTGGTCCTAATGATGGATTCTCAATTAAGGCAGGTTCAAAATAGTTCTTTACAAAATCAAAAAATGAGGGTCTTTGCAACAACCATCGACCTTTTTCTAATAGGTCGATCCTCCTATTTATAACATGCTATTAACTAAAAATAAATATTAAAGTGCAACTAAGTAAAACAAAACTCGCCACATCCAAGGGCGTTCTTCTATCAATCTCTCTAAGAGTCATCAGATGATCTCACTTAAGTGGATGAATCTTCTCATACTCCGACCACTTGATGAAGAGATCCTCACATGTGTTAGCATATGGGAATCTATGTTGTTACATTGGGGCCGAAAGAATCTATCTTATCTCTAYTGYTCATGCTCAATACTTGACTATTCTAGCACTCAACTGTTGCAACATGGATCAGGTTTTGATCGGGTGCTCCATGAATTATTGCATCTATCCTGGCACCATGTCTGTCACCTTTTATATTTACTAGGCCCATGATGAGTCTTGTTYGGCATGTGATTTGACTATGTCCCGCAAGTCGACAAAGTCATCRGGTGTGCCAAATTYGGGGAGGTCGATGTCTCTCATTACCCGGTTGATCTTAATCCAACTTTTCTCGTACTTGGCCCATTTCTCTTGGATTTCCTGATGAGGTTCCCGAGCCATTTTTGCCTAATATTCAGCTGATTTCTTTATGCGATCGAGGCTACTTTCTTTTAACACATGGATGTCGGGCTCTTATGTATCTCGTCCTTGCTGAACCGCGTTGATATATTCGACCCTTTCCATGGATTGTTGTTCTTTCTCATACCACCTCTCTCATACCACCTCTCCATATCCTTGCATGTGCCCAACACCACGAGGGTGTCTTCTTACAGCTCGGCTATCCTTGCAGTGAATATGTGTCATTCATTTGTAAAATTTTTGTAGGCCTCCTTGAATTCGCTCCTTAGGAGCACTGCGACCTGTCTGGTGTCCTGGTAATATTTTTCCAAGTGGCGCAAGTGTCCAAATTATTTCAAATCAACATCCATCACCTCTTCATCAATTTTTTTTTTGTCCAAGGTGGAATCTGTGATTGTCATCCTTGTGCTAATAAGTTCAGACGTCTTTGTATGCTCTCTGTTGATCAGATTTTCTTCCATGGTGATGAGGATGTAGCAATCTAGAGTGATACTCCTCTTCTTGGTGGTTCTCTGCATGATAGATTTCATTTTTTGGTCATAAGCAATGTCATGTATGTCAGTGAATTCATCCACAACCTAGGGAATTTGATTATCTCCCCAAGTGAGGATATTTCCTAGGATCCTGATGGTATATATTTGTTCAATACTAGGTTCTTGAACTTCCTCCTTGTGTTCTATAGGGACAACTTCTATTTGTCTCTCATCAGGAAGTTGAGTACCGATTGAAATTGAGGCGTCGGGGTTGTGCTCAATACTTACTTGATAATCGGCCATTGAGACGTCGATTTCCTACCATGGAGCTTCTTCATTTTGCTCGTCCATCCCTGGCTCATCCTTTGGAATATTTGCTTGGGTATCCAGTGCATTTGGCAGCTTAGTTTCTAAGACACTCTTGATCTCTTGTTCATTCTGTGGAAGGCCCCAAATTTGAGCATTGGGAGCTGGTGAAGATGTCTTCTTTGGTTCCTTTTCCTCTATGATTTGTACAGGGGTCACCAGGGATACCTCCAAGCTCTCTTCATCATCATAGATGTTTATTAATTCGCGTAGGGGGTTTGGTGCACCTTCTCTTCCTGATATTATGACTCTCTTCGGCTGAGTTGAAACACCCCCAGGTGATCTGACCTGTGGCGTTGTGATTTTAGGGTCATCTAACCCGGTGATTTCATCAATGTCTATTAGTTTAAGGCCACTTGGGCCTGTCTGGATTTCATATGGGTTGTCGGTAGGGGATCCTATCATTCTTGTGAGGTTTGGTTCATCTTGCAGCTGATCAATTATTCACTATACCTATTCTATCATGATAAACCCCCTTTCTCGTGCATCCTGTGTCATAGGGAAACCTCTTTCATGCACCAGAGCTACTAGGGGGACCTTTGTTGCTTCTACCGCTATCATTTCTTCCTTGGATATGAGGGCCTCATGTGTTGATTTCTCTATGGTCATTTCCTGTTCATCCAGACTGATGTCTTTGAATCTGGTCATTTTGGGGTCAGCCATTCTTGCCACCACCTTGTCCCAGTCTTGGACATTTTCTATGAAGACTTCATATTCAAATTCGTCGTGGGCGTATGGCAAGTAGGACGACACTTGCGAAGCGTGTTTCAAGACCAGAACCTTTGGATCATGCTTATGGAATCAGCCTATCTGGAATATGAACTCTAGTTGGCTCATCCCTTCTTGTTTGGCTTGAGTCGTGTCCTTCACCATGTACAAACCTACATGGAAACCATAAGGTATGAACGCCCGCTTCTTGTCCTTGACCAGGGTAGAATTGTAACCTTGCAGTATGGTCTGGTAGAATATCTCTCCCACTACAATCCAGTTAGGGACATGCGCTAGTAGGAGATGTGGTTCTCTGGTGACCCCAAACACCCTGATGTAGGTGTTGCACTCTTCCAAGTACCTGTGGCCTACTTTTGATATCATCCTTTTGGCTGCGGACAATAGTCTTTGGCCTTCTTTCTTCCAAAGAATGAAATAAATACATGCAATGAGTTCATCGCAGATGAGGGAGTAATATTTCTTGTACATGCTCTCCCATAGGATGCTAAAATATACGTGGACCGGGAGCTCTACGATGTGCCAGCTCAGGTTCATGACGATGAAAATTTTTCTAATGCACATGACATCAAGTAAATATGATGCCATGTAGAAGGCTGGTGTCTCCCCTTCCTTCGGTATCTGAGCCTGTTGCATGCATATGCTCTGTTTCTTACAAATGATTTCTCCCCAGTTGAAGCCACTCCCAGAAATTTCCACTGTGTAAGCTAAGGGCATCCATGCTTCTAAAAATTTGGAGCAGTCCTTCTCTCCATATAATCAGTAGATGAGAGCCATCAGGTAGATTTATGTGTCCCTCAAGTTGGTCGTCTGGCACCATTCGATGCTCTGGTTGGTGTATTTCTTATATTCACTCCACCATGAGGCCATCACCTGGATGATGTTGTGGCACTCATAGAATTTTACGATGAAATTTGTGTTTAGTCGCTCCTCAGGGTCTCTAAGCTTGTAATACTTCTAGACATCCACTGGAAGGAACACTCTGACACACCCACCATTTTCTTCGTTGATCAAACATTTTTGTGTGTCTATGTGGTCAATGAACCACTTCAGGAGTTCGACATAGGGAAAGACAGGGCTTATGCTAGCCACCATATGCAGGTATGACTGTCAGATGTTTGGGAACACCTCGTCATCAAGCGCTCTGACATCAGGATCATTGTGTGGGATGTATTCCAATTTTCTTACGACCCCTGGGGAGGAGCCTTTGCCTACATATGGTTCTTTCAGCTTCGGCGCCTTCAACGATCGTCTAGTGGTTGTCTTTCTTGGTGGCATTGTTCTTGCATTTGAAATAAGCCTTCAGAAACTATGTAAAGAACAAAACCAGATAAAAACATATGAAATGCAACCATGTAAAATATACATACTTGAATACATACATTAATCTACATCATCTACAATTATTGAAAAAGTTAATAAAATTACCCCTAATCTACAAAGAATATTAAAATTAAACTAATCTAATTTATCCCCATTATGTAGAAATAAAAACTAATAAAATAATAGTAATTACCCTACCCCCTTCTAGATTTGAACATGTGACCTCCAAGGAGGAAACACGTGTTTTTAACCATTAGGCCCATTCAGGTTGTTTACTCCTCTTACCTACGAAACAAGTAATCAATGAAAATAAATAAATGAAATTAATAAAATAAATAAAAATAAAACAAACTAAATAAATAAAAGTAAAACATGATAAAAACAAACACAATAAAATAAAAATATAAAAATAAAACAAGAAATAAAACTATATATATATATATATATATATATATATATATATATATATATATATAATATCTCCCCCTCCCCCATCATCATGGACATAGTCTGTGGGATTAAAGTCCCATATGATATCCCTAAGTCCCCCAGGCTTCATCATCGGGGTTTTATGCATGCACACTCCAACTCACACCCCACTCCACATTGTCAACGACGATCACCATAACCCCGACGATCAAGGTTTTTCGACGAAAATCACTTCACTAAATCCCATTCCGGTGAACTAAAATTAAAATAATGTTATAATATGCACATTCTTCAAAATAATATTAAACAATATCTTCACAGTGTGCCCATTTTAAAACATTAATATTAAAATATTTTCCAAAGCAAATATACCAAGGCATGGTTTTTTGGTCTTCGTCTTGGAGGTTTTGGTAAGTGATTGTTGTAAGATTTAGTAAATTCTCTGATTACGATGTCGGCGATCCATCCTAGCTTACACTCCTGACGATTAAGGTTTCCTAACTATGAGATTTGGGCCTGCCATGATAAACTTTAATAAAATATTTATCCCATAAAGAATTATCATAATGCACGCCCTTCCACATAAATATTAAAATATTTTACCTTTGAATAAAATATATTTAAGTGGCATCGTCTTCAGGATTTTTAAGGTAGGTGGAGTTTACATAATAGACTATCGTTGATGATCAATTCGTGAACTCTCCCATTCTTAAGACCATTCAAATTATATTATAATGTAATATAGTTATTATTGCATTTGTTTCGTCACTTGGGTGAGAAAAACAAGGGCACTTACAAGTCTAGTTGGGTCTGCTAGACAAGACATAGGTTAGTGTATGAATTAAGCAATCCAAGCATATGAAATAAACAAGAAACTAATATCGAAACAACTAAGCTAGAAACAACTAAGGAAATAAAACTAAAATGCATAAGAAACTTTGAACCAAAATCAATCAACCAAATGACCAATGATTATGCCACCAATGGATAACTATATTAGTTGAAAAACACCATAGAGAAAGGAGGACTTATGGATCACCTCTTCCTCCTTGGGAGGGCTCTTGAGTCCCCTATTTGAGATCTCTTCTTACAATGATAAACTAGAAATCAAATGGTGAAGAAATCCAAGCCTATTCCCTCAAGAGGTGAGGTGAATAGCTTATTGAGATGTTGCTAGAATGCTCCAGGAAGAAAAGAGGTTTCTTGAGGGATTATAGAGGAAGCATAACAATACTATGAGATTCTTAAATTATTAGTGCACCCATGGCCTACATTTATAGCATGTCCTTGAGGAAATATCCAACTAGTTCTTAGTGTGGACAAGGGGCCCTTTACGGCACCCTTAGGTCTTTGACCAACCCCCCATTTGGATTCATCTCGGATTTGAGGGTCAAATCAACTTGGGAGCTGGTCCAAAAATGGGTGAGGGGCTGACAAGAACCATAAATGCATCATTCATAGGAGTTTGTGGATTTTCTTGTAAATAGTCACGCATGTGCGCTCTACGGGCTTCTTTGGCCTGCGCACTATGAGCGTGCTTCCTTTAGTGGTTCAGCACATGTTAATTTTTGTCCAGTTGTATAGTTTTTTCCCCTTGGAAATGCATTTTTGGTGTTGCATGTGAACTAATAGGTGTTTGGAGATGTTGTATTCCTGTAACCATTTGCATGCAATGTTGCGGATGAAATTTCAGTGAAAACATATGCCCCCTTATCTGTGAGGTTAGGAGCATACGTATAGCCGAAATACATCAATGTTTCTTCTATTGTGAGTACCATTGTAAGGAAGAGTGTTGAGAGGAACTACAAGAGAGATCTGTTGGAGGGAGAGGGGAAACTGTGGGACCCAAACCTTTCTCTAGGTAGAGGAATAAAATTTGTATACAAACGAGGCGGGCATGCCCCATGCGTGTGTCATGTAACTCAAAAAATGTAAGACAGTAACTGAAGTTGTAAGTTGATGTAGATAACTGCAGTTCCCTCAAGGGTGGTTTGATAATGACAGATGACAATTATGATGGTGAACATGCTCTGAAAAGAGGCAAGGACACCTAGAAGAAGTGTTGATGACTCATAGGCATTGATGGCCTAACAATATTCATAGGTCTTCGGCTAGTATGAAACAACTGTAATAGTCGCATAGTAAGACCCAGTGTAACATGAGATTTAGTTGAAGTCGAATGTTATGGGGGTCAACAACATTAGAGATAAATGATGGTTTTCTCTATGTCGTCTGAGACTCCTCATTGTAAAGGTAATGAGATTCAAGATACTGTCACCCTTCTGGAAACTGTGTTGATGTCGACAGAAAGGGAGATGTGACTCCAAGAAGCAAAGGAATTCATGAAATCCACTAGGTAAGATAAGGAAGTGATAAGGAACATGAATGAAGTCAAGAGGCGGTGAGACTCAAAACGGCCCTTGGTTGGGGGTATGTTTGAAGGGTGATTGGAAACAACCGTGAAACTGTATCTAGCATCAGGGGGACGACTAGACATGGGGTTAAACTATGTCAGAGGTGTGATAAAGTGGACAAACTTAGAGATCAGGGGTACATGGATTGTGGGATACTCAACGTTTATGGACGATTTCAATATGAGTAGAGGATAGTGAATGCCCCAACCAAGGGAGACATGAGTTTCTTTGCCGGAAAAAATCTAAGTAAAACCTAGAAAAAAAGGCTTTTTACAATTATCAAATGAATAAAGAACAATTTGGGATCAGTGTACAGATATAGAAATAAGTTCCCTAGTGCAAGATGGCTTGGCCTGTCAGGGCACAAGTTGCGTGGAGAACTGGTGAAGGGTGGGGGCCCCATGGGTGGGTTTATGTATGAGGTAAATGAATGGGAGGAAATTCACAGATGGGAAAAATGATTGTGGATGAAATGGAGGGTTAATGATACTGTGGATGTGCAGTCAAAATATAACCATGATGAGGTAACCTGGGAGTCCATTGGGAAAGCTAGAAAAGTGATGAGAAGGAGTATGTGGTTGATTCTTGGAAATGCATAAGACTATTGGGACTCCCATCCCTAGGGTGGTGAAATTAGCATGAGTGTGAAAGAGCCAAGGGGGACTATGAATGGGACAACTCATGTGGGGGAGAGTGCTACTGGGTGATAGTACCAAACTGCAGTGGAGGTGACACTACTGTAGAGGCGGATTTAAGGACCCTAAAGGAAAATGTCGGAGGGTGTGACTGGGATATGCAATTGATATTCAGAGGGAATGATTACATTCCAGTGTCGATCATATACCCGAAGGGGATGTGTTGGGTTGTGATGACCAATTACCTGCACACATTAAAATCGAATACCTGACGTGAACAATATATGAAGATAAAAAACGTATAATAGTTATTTGATAATTTTGAACATCAACATGCATACCTGGACATGATGTGAGAATCATGCTCCCCTGGGGTCGAGTGCATATGGTGACCTGGGGAATGTGACTGTGTAGGCGGTGGGACCCTGATGTCATGGCTGAAGAAGGATCGAAAAATAGAGACTCAGAGCTCCTGTAACTAAGTGTGGAAGTTTGGAAAAAAAGGGACTATATATGGTTGTGGGGCACTTGAGGCAAAGATGAGGAGTTTTTTGAAAACTTGAATTTTTTGAATGTGTTTTATAAATGATGATTGTTGACCAAGTGTTTCTGTGTGAATGCAGGTGATCAGTGCGTCATGCAGTCCACTGGAGGGAGCGAGACTGGGAGTGCCTCTGGGAGGCGGTGAGAGAGGAGTCGAGTGTTCAAAGGAACTTGGAAGCCTTTGGGTTGCTCAAGTTCTTTGATTTCCCATTGATATAGTCGCAGGAGTACTTGCTTCAGTACTTGATATCGATGTGGAGAACTGATTTGTAGTTCTTCATTGTGCGGGGGCAACAAGTAACATTCTCAGCTATTGAGGATGTATATTTTCTGATGGGGCTCCCCTTTCGGGGAATGGCCTTGCCTACTGACCCCCAAATGCCAGGTGATGTCCGAATGATAGAACCGGCATGAGTTTATTGTTTGGGGACAAACATGATGTCGGGTTCGGTCATCTTCATTGATGCGATCGATACGTTGTTGTATCAGTGCATTGCAGCTATGATTGTGAGGATCTATGGGTCCTTGGCTATTCAGCAGATCAGTGGGGGGTAGTTGAGGATTATGAAGAGAGTCCTAGATGGGAACTTGTTCGCCTGGGGCTTGACGTTGCATGCCAAGATGATAGGGAAGATACATCAGTGTTGGTCCATAGACTCCGATGAGTTCTCATTTGCATCTATCCTAGTGGCATGGTTTCTGGAGAGGGTGCCTATGTTGCGCCCTAGGGTGTTTCTTCTACCTACAAGGGCGCAGGATCCACGCTTGATGTGATGGGATTAAATTTTGGTACGAAACAGAGGGGGAGAGCGTGGAAACTATTTTATGGCCACATTGGCATGTGTGTGGAATCTCATGCCACAGATTATCCTATGGCTCCTGTATGGTGGGATGGACTTCTGGCATGACTCGAATATGGTTTTGCCTCCAGGAGAGGATTGGTATGAGAGAGGTATGTTGGTGTACTTATGTTTATTTATTTTTATAGTGTCGAATATGTTTATATGTATATGGATGTTGACTCTATCTATGTTTTTGTGTGTGCAAACATGGGGCCGCAAGGCCGGGAGGTAGAGATGGTGGAGGAGTCGGCTCGTGAGGGCCTAGTGAGACTGTCATGGGAAGATCCACGAGTGGGAGAGAGACACTGGAGGGAAGAGTCTAGTGTGAGGCTAGCATATGAGGCAAGAGTCGGTCAGAGACGCAGATTTGATGATCCAGGTGCAGGGCCATCGCATGCTCCTCAGGTAGAGGTTGACGGGGGTTTAGATGTTTTCCAATGTCGGTTGGAGGTGGTACTGCAGTGTGTGCCAGAGGGCATGTGATCCCACATTCAAAATGAGAGAGTCTTGGAGAAGTGTGTGGGTCTTCCGGTAGAGTTGTGGACCCTGATCCGTAGAACATATCCAGCGTGGGCAACGATGACTGGGTGATTTCCACCTGGACCTAGAGGACCCCCAGTTGGTGGGGCACCTCCTACAAATAGAGGACCTAGTGGTGGTGCTCTGGGGGCACCATGAGTGTTGTTTTTATATGTTTTTTCTTTATATAGGCCTGCGATCCCATTTTGTATAGGGTAGTGTGACACCCATTTTGTACCTATAGGGGTGAGGGGGGGTCACTTGCCTATGGGCGATGTACATGTTGTACTATTTTGTAAACATTTATGACACATTGATCGATATATATATATGGATATACATGTTTTTGGATCTCTATGATGTTTAGATGTGATGATTTTTTGTTATGTTTTTATGATGTCTAATCTATATGTTGTGATAGATGTTGGAATATTTATGTATGTGTGATGATGTCTTGATGGGATAAATGCCAATCTAACACTAGATTAGCCATGTTATCTGTTATTTGATTAAATTGTCGTGGAATATGTGTAAATGTAATTGAATCAAAATGTGAAGATAAGAGTCTAATTTGCAGGTATTTGCGAAGGAGCCAAGGATCACAGACACAATATACATTGTTGAGCTGCAGGATGACAAGATGGAAATCTAATAAGACGCTAAGGTGATGAATGTGGTAGTGACTGGCCTCAGTGAGGAGACCAATGACGGTTGCGTATTATGCTTGGTTGCTAGTTGTTGAACCCAAACATATGTCGCTGGAGTGGAACATTTCATGTGAGGGGGTATAGAGGGACCAAGTGGATGAAATGAGATTTTGTGTCCAGCGGCTACCTCCGTCAGCATAACTGATGTGGTAGGTCGATGGAGGATGCATATCTCAATAACATGGATGGTAGATCAGATATGAGGAGTGGAGGGAACAAAATAAGGCTAAAAACTCTACAAATGTGTACGAAGAAAAAGCCTAGTGTAGAATGACTACGCGCAGGCATAAAACTTCTTTAAGTACAACCTGTTGATGGGTTCTTTGAGAGGATATCATTCTAGAGTGGCCAGGATGTATGTGCCTTTAGTGAGGCAGTGTTGGATGATGTAGGGTCCATTCCATAATGACTCAAATTTCCCATGACCAAGAGTATTGTGAGCGATATCGTAGGCTAGGACGAGATCTCCTTCATTAAATGAGCGAAGGTTGACATGGCGGTCAAAGGTGGCCTTCAACCATTTTTTAGATGCCTCATTGTTCTGTAAGGAATACTGATGATCTTCATCCAGTGACTCTAAGTTATGCAAGAATTGCTCCATTAGAGCAGTGTCTGGTAATAGCTCGATGGCGGTGTGCAACGTGGAAATTTCGCACTCGATGGGGAGGATGGCTACGATTCCATGGAAGAGATGAAATTTTGTGAAACCAGTGGAAGTTTTGACTGTCATGCAATAAGCCCATAATGTTGAAAACAACATATGATTCCAATTGGTCTTATGTTTGTTGACAGTGTGTTGTAGCATGGTTTTTAGGACCTTTTTGATAGCCTCCACTTGTCCGTTGGACTGAGGATAGTATGGGGAGGAAAACTCATGGGAGAAGCCTAACCTTGAGGAGATTTCGATGAATATCGCATTCTCAAAGTGCTTACCGTGATTGGAGACTAACTGAATTGGAACTCCGAAACGGGTAACGACGTGGTTGAATAAAAAATGTGTTGTTGTGTCAGCGGTATTGTTGAAGGTAGGCACGGCTTCAACCCACTTGGTAAGGTAATCTACTACCATGAAGATGTACTTGTGTCCATTACTAGATGGAGGGTTGCAAGTCATGAAGTATATGCCCCATTTGTAGAAGGGTTTGGAATTGATGACTAGATGTAGAAGAGCGAGTGGTGATCATGCTTTGTTTGCATAAAGATTGAATTTGCCACATCACTTGATACTGTGCATGTAGTCATAAAATAGTGTGGGCCAGAAGTATCCTACTCGAATTATTTTTTGGGCAATGGACATGCCTGAGAGGTGGCCACAGCAAGCGCTACTATGGAAATCATTCAGGACTCTATCTGCTTCGTTGATGGTCAAAAATCAGTGTAGTATGGTGTCAATCCCACGTCGATACAAAAATTCACCGATGAGGAGGTATCGAGGGGCCTGATGGTGAATGCATCGATCCAGATATATGAAACCCAAACTTTTGTGTCTGAAGGTAGACGAGAAGGTCGTCATACCAAGGGTCATCCAAGGGGATGTAGAAGAGGTGTTTGTTAGGAAAATTCATATTGATGGGTGAATATTTAGCGTCTGAGGGAAACATCGTGATGATTTCGGCAAGAACGAGTGATTTCTTTATTTTGGAAGTTGAAAACTCTAGGTCATATTCCTGAAGGATGACAATCCATCGGGAAAATTTTCCATTAGTTTTTTGTCAACTAAGAAAGTACTGCATGGGGTTGGAATTTGGCACGACTTTGGTAGTATGAAGCATGATATAATGACGTGGTTTATGGAATGCGAGGACAACTACGAGGGAGAGTTTCTCCTCATGATTGTACTTCAGGGGTGGTCCTGAAAGATTTTTACTGATGTAGTAAATAACATGTTTGCGGCCATCATCCCCTAGTTGGATGATAACTCCTGCTACTGATACGACTGAGGCCGACAAGTAGAGGATGTAATCAGGATCATAGTCGAGAGGAGTAATCAAAGGGGAATTGGATAGATTCATTTTTAAATCATCAAAAGCGGTTTGGGAATGTTCATCCCATCGAAATGGGACATCATGATGCAGTAAGCGAAGGAAACCATGTGTGCGAGTGGCATAATCTGGGACAAAGCATCGTAAAAAGTTGGCTTTGCCTTGTAGGCTCTGCAGTTGACACAAATTCCTAGGTGGTGGAATTTCTTTGATAGCTTGGACCTTGAGGGGATCCATTGTTATGCCGTGTTGGGAGACAATGAACCCAAGGACGCATCCGACAATGACGCAAAATACACACTTGATGGGAGTTCAAGCGGATATTGTACAGGCGACATCATCGAAAGACGACTCATAAGTTGTCTATATGTTGAGTTCACTTCTTGGATCGAGAAGTGAGTTCATCCAATTAATCAATAATGATGCAATCAAGATCATGGAAAACATAGGTCATGGCCCATTGGAATGTAGCACCTACATTTTTTAGTCCAAAAGGCATGACATGATAAGCAAAAGTACCCCATGGGGTGGTAAATGCAGTTTTATACTGATATATTAGATGTATTTGGATTTGATTATAGTCAGAGAACCCATCCGTGAAGGATAATGCCTCGTGGTCAACACAGTCATCGATAATTTGGTCGATGAAAGGGGTTGGAAAGTTGTCCTTGGGACAAGCATGATTGAGATCATGAAAGTCAGTGCAGACGCGAATAGTGCCTTATTTTTTGTTAACGAGGATGGGGTTGGAGACCCATGAGATATACACGATGGGCTATATGAACCTAGCAATGCGTAACTTGTCAATCTTGGCTTTGATAGCCATGGCTTTGGATGGGTGAAGTGGGATTTTCTTTTGACGTATTGGGGATACATCGGTCCATGTGTCGATGAGATGTTCAATGATAGAAGGATCTAGGTCGAGCATATATGTATATGACTAGGAAAAAATATCCTGATATTCCTAAAAGAGAGCTTTATAAGCAGTAAGTTATTGAGGGGAGCATGCGGCACCATTGGTGATTTCTTCTATGATTCCATGTTTGATGAAAATGTTGATTTTGACAGTGGGAAATGTTGGCCATGTTACCTTATTAAAAAGCATCGGGGGAAGGGATAGGGTAATTGAACCAATATATATGCCCTGATGGAATAAAATCCTTGGTTTCGATTGCACATATGGAGGCTTGAATAGGAAGGTCAAATGTCTCCTATGAAAGAAAAATCACTCTATGATGGAGCGCATTCCATGGGAAATCAAGAGTAGTTAGTTCCTCTAGGATATCTTCGTTGCAGAAGAAAATGCGAGAATATAGGGGATCTGGGGAAGTAACATTGGTGGTTGTCACCGTGAGATTGTATTCAAGTGGTGAAGACATAGAGGGGGTATCTCAACTATGGTGCAATGGAATGCCTGACATAAACCAAATGTCCAGACACTATGGGTTATAAATTGTGGTCGGGGGTAAGATTTCCTGGGGGAAATGAACTAGGAAATTGGGAGGATTTGGGGGAAGATCTTCATATATTCTATCCACGAACCATGGAGGGGTGGGAAGTGAATCAAGATTAGGGGAGGTGATGTGAACAGTATCTGGAGAAGGAATAGTGAGAATCACTTGTATCACGGGAGGTGAGGTGGTGGGATGATTTTGAATAAGGGCCATTTGACGACGCCCGTATTCAATGATCAAAGGACACTGGTATGTGAAATGATCAAGTGAGTCAAAAAGAGAGAAAGGGAACCTCATCCGTTCATTGACATAGGTCGTGACATAATGGATGTTGGTGACGTGGGTACCTGATGACATGGGTGGAGAGGGATCTTGCTGAAAGATTTGGCGTACTATCGTCAACGTCTGTCGAAAATGAGGTAGAGATAGGAAATGATGGGTATAGTGGCCATACTCAGAATAGATGGCACACGCAAATTTGGTTCGCATCCCTTTACTGCCAGTAGTAGAGGATGTTTACGTAGTAATAGGTGGGCTTGGTGAAGCAATGAGAGATGTGGTTGCTCGAGGAAGTTGGATCAGATTGTGTAACTCAGGAAGAGAAGGAAATCTATTAGTGGGGTGTCCCTCTCATTCGCATAGTGCAGAAGGAGGTTGAAATTGGGGAGGAAGTAGAGTGGTGGGATCTTTCTTCTTCCGTATTCCCCCAACTGTAGTAGTGGTGTTAGATATTGGGGGTGAGGGTGGTGTGGTCGGAGTAAGTACTGGAATATGCATCGGGATTCCCTTTGATTGGGGAGGGAGGGATGGTTGTGGAACCATCGTGGGTGGGTGTAGATACCATACCAGAATGGAAAGCACCATGTTGGGAAGGGTAAGCATTACGGCTACCTAGAAATATTATACTCCCGGTGGGGGGTAGAAGAACAAAATTTGAGTAATGGCTTGGGGAATTTTTCCCAAACCGGGATTTTCCCCTAGGGAAGGGTGAAATCAAGGGTAAGTGGCATCGAAGGGTTCTTAGGGAATTCCTAAGATAAATTTTCTTCAACTTGTGGGATGTCGAGGGGTGGAGAAGCCTCAGTGGGGGTTATGATATCTCCAGTTTTGGTTCTGTTAGAAGATACAAAACACACTTGTGTTGAGGGGTGTATGAGAGGCAGTGCTCCATGGTATGCCCCCAACAAGGATGGGTCTTTGAAAAATTTTGGGCCCATATCCATGAGTGGATATGCGTCGGAACTAGTGCAGAAAAGAGGTAAGATGTTATCGATGTTGGAGGAGTGGTTGGGCTTGTAATGTGAAACTTGGTCGATGGTAATGATATTCTCATTGTGAGGGAACATCATCGTTCGAAACACAGAAGAGGCCATTGCATTCATAGCGTACATGTAGTTACGTCCAAACAATTTGTTGTAATCGAGTGGGGCATTGATAACCTTCATTTCGATAAGGATGGTTTTTCCCCTGAATTAAATGGGGACATTTTGAAAGATCCCTTCAGGAGAGCATGGTCATCCATCATAAGATCTTAAAGTGATGGTGGATGGTATTAACTCAGGGGATCCAAGCTTCTACTAGAAAATTTTGGACATGATGCATGTGGATGCACCTTCATCAATGATACAACGATGAACTGTGATGTTCCAAATCTTGACTGGTATATGGAAAGATACCAAATCGGGGGGGCGAGGTTCCCCATAAGCTAGATCAAATGTGATGAGTCTAGTATCGGTTGGGTCGACTGTGCCCCCAAGGCAGAAAGCAAGGATTTCCATTGAGTTGGACAAGTTTGGAGGACTTCCAATACCGACATGGCTGTAGAGAATTGTACCAAGTCATCGACCAGACTATAATTATGTTATTCCCTAGCCTGAGGGTTATTGACGTTCCATCGTAACAGGATGCGAGGGATATGGGTGACAGGTTCAGTGTTAGGGAGTGGAATCATCAAGGATTTTCTGGCTGTAGATGGATCTTTTTCCAAAGTGGTGGGAGCAGTGTCAGGGGGTGCATTGTATTGACAACCGAGCGTTTGCAGAAGAATTTCTTCTTTGCTAGTGAAGAGGATTTTGTGATCCATCGGATTTCCAGGGTTTTGACACTATCCCATTTTTGGTAGGGCAGGATGCATTTCCTATTGGGTATTCATCACAACTTGGTGTGGAATAGGGTTTTGCAACACATCCGGGGGTGGTTATTTTAAATATTGTTGTGGGGCATGCTAAGGGGCAAGTGGTGTTGGAGGATGTGGCACGTTCATGGAATCTTTCATCCATTTGAAGTCAGCAATTTGGGGGCAATGGTGAGTGTAATGTCCATGCTCACCACAAATATCGCAAGGTAAGTTCATCTGAAGGTTGTTGTTTTTGTTCCTCCCTTGGTGTTTGTTGTTATTATCCCCTTGGGGGTTCTAGTTACCCTGATTTTGGTTGCCCCAGTAGGTTGGTTTTGTTGGGGGTTATTTCCCCCTCATCCTGGGTTATTATTGTTTCATTTGTTTCCTTTCTTTTTGGAATTATTCGACTGATGGGATGGATTTACCGTATTCAGTTGTTGAAAATTTTAAAATTGTTGAATGCGAGAGGGCTGAACAAAGTTAAAACCGTTGTGTGGTTGTCCTTGTGGAGGAGCAACCGGCTGTGGGGGACCAGGAAATGGAAAATACAAATTGTTTTGTGGCAATGATTCATATGGTGTATAGGAAGGCATAGCGCTTTCACTAGTGCCCAGGTTATAAGATGAGGTATAAGGGGCACCTGAACCTGGTTGAGGAGTCAAGCACATGATGGGTGTCAGCAAGGGTCCACTCATGGGTGGAAGGAGAGAAACAGGATATGGTTGTTGGTAAAGGGGAGGAGGGAAATAAGACAGCCCCCCATATATCAATGGATAATGGGGTTTACCATACATAGGTGGTGGTTGGGTGTATGGATTGTGGTGTGTTGTGGTACCAATCAATTCATCCATCATGTGAGACATTCCAGGTTTGTCCTGACCGAATGGTACGGGTCTTGGTGCATTAGGTATTATTGTGTATAAGTAACCCGAATGATTATAAATGAGGTTGTATTGTTGAGCCTTGTTGATGGCTTCCTCTTCAGATTGGGGGAAGGTGGATGCTATATCTTTGGAAAGGATAGAGACGAGGGATTTGAGAAACCATTCGAGACATTGTTCTTTGGTGGTTTCTACTTTTCATAAGCTATGTCATCGATTCCATTCGTGAATGTGGTCGGCGATGTGTTTAGTTGAGGTTTGTTTTCACTCGGAAAGAAGTTCTAGACCAGTGTAATGATGAACTGGTAGTTGAAATAAGTCCAAGGATTCAAAAGTCACGTGGGACCCTGATTTTTTGTCCACATACCACTTGGCTGATGAGCCAGTGAGTGTGCGTTGAAATAACCTTAAGCGGATGGAGTCATACATGATGTTGTTTGAAGAGAACCATAAGTGGAAGGTCATGACATGGTTGGTGGGGTCCTCCCCAGATTTTCCTTCAAATTTTGGAATGTATGAAGGTAGTTTGGTAGGCATAGCGGGCCATGTGGGGTCATGCAATATAGGGTCATTTGTGATTTTACTCAAATCAGGGATGTTGAGGGATGCCAAATATGGAAAGGGGGGTGGTGGTGGAGGATTAGTTCTAGCCATGGTTGTACTTCTCCTTTGAGAGGAAGTTTTCCCCCCGCCTCCTTGTGAAGGAGAGCTAGTGGATGGTTGGCCTTGGGAATTGGAACCAAGCAAGGTTGATCCCAAAATAGTAGCACTCAGAGGGGTATGAGATGGTTGAACCTGTAAGTTGGAAAGACTAGGAACTCCTCCTCGGATAGGAGGGAGATTTTGCAAGCGTCTGGAATGACAGGGATTTTGTGGGTCCCCTATGATGTTCGACTAGCAAAGTGGATGTGTGAAAATGGTGATGAGAGCAATAAATGAACAAGAGACTTGTATAATTTGGACTTTCACAATATATCTAACAATTGCATGTAATCAAATGAGAATCATACATAAATAAATAAATAAGTATACATGTGGGTAGGTGGATTTTGTCTAGGTGGGAGAAAAAAGAAAACAGATGCTCATGTCCTAAAAATACTTAACGTCCTTCCTCTCAAATAGCACTGGACCTTCCAATAGCACTCAACAATGGGGTCAGAAGCTACTAGAAGAGGAACTAGTGAATGATGAAACAATCAGTTATAATGAGGGGTAGAGGGTGCATATCCCAAAAGAGCTAGCGATATTTCCCAATAGCCACCAAAAATCTGATCAAGGTGCAATTGCAGCCCACAATTGCCACCTAGGTAGATGTCCTAAAATTGGCCAATAGGTACCTCGGTCAAAGTGCGTCATTTAGATTTATGGCCTCAGAAATGGGTCACGGGTTGAATCCCTTCCAAGAGTTGGGTGACTCAAGGGGGCCCGGAAAAAACAAACAGACCTCAGCCTTTGACCCTTCACGGGTATCTCCTTGCCTTATGGTGTTAGGAACACTTGACTTGGAGGATTTTAATGTTCCCTATTTGTCAACTTCTAATGTTTGAAAATGTGAGAACCAAATAATGGGGGGTTATTTGGATTCCTACCCCCGAGATCCTACCTAGACTAAAAATTTCTTTTGGCACCTCCTGTGGAGGAAACATTAGTGAGTTGTTAGAAATATTTTAGATGTGGTTGGTTGAGATATTGTGGGTGTGAACCAAGCTCATTTGAATTAAGTGGGTGTGGATAATTTCTTCAAGAAATAATGGGATGTTTTGGAATTCATTTGGAGAAGACCTACTTCAACCTCCACAATTCAAGATTAAATTATGTGAGTGAGGAGTGACTTTGTGTGTGAACAAGTGAAAAAATGTGCCAAATTTTAATAAGTTAGGTGTCAATTTGCAACATGTGGACTTCCTGTGGTCCTTACAAATCTTGATTACCTATCTTTCTAGATGTCATTGGTACAACCTTGCGGAATTTTAAAAGCCCTAAAGAACTAGCATGTGGACATGTGGGTCCTTACCAATCCTTTAAACTCCCTAATGTGGTTTACTCTAAGAAAGATTCAAAAAACTATCCTATTTTGCAAGCATGTGGGCATGTATGGGATCGTCACTTTGATCTTTAAACTCTCCTAGTGATGTAAACTAAGAAAGTAATTTCAAAAACTATCCTAACTTTGCAACATGTCGGCATGTATGAGCCCTTACAAATTTAAGATGTTTTGAAAAAGGAACTAAGAGGAGCCCTAGGGGGGCTTTGTCCTCTCCTAAATATTTTGTGAAGGGAGGCGAAATGTCCCCTTAATCACTTTTCTATTTCTCAAGATCACTCTATGGTGCTAGAGAAGAGCATACTCAATGATTAAAGTTTGATTTATAGTCCCAATGCAAGTGTTTTTATATGTGATAGTAAAGAATCTCAACTTAATTTTTACAATCAAAACAAGTCATCCATGTGGCAACTCAAAGAAAAAGAGGAGAAATATGGTTCTTTTTAACCCCCTAAGTTCCTATGTTTTGACTAAGATTTCATGTGGGAAAGGAATCTAAGTGTAGTGCTTTTACAAATTGCATAAAAGCAAGATTTTGAAGGCTAGGGACCTTCAAATCATCACAAAAAATCTTACAATGTTGAAATTATGGAAAGATGTGTGGGTTACAGTTCATACAGAGGCGTAGTGGGCGCACAATGCGTAGAATGCACAGAGAACCGAGGACATTTTGGTGCACTGTGCGCAGAATGTGCAGAGAACAGAAGTGGTGTGGGTGCACAATGCTTTGAATGCACGTTTGGGGGCTGAAATACTCGTGCACATTCTGATACGCATCGGGGGGGATTTTAAGTGGAATTCTCCTCCTCCATCTCCAAACTTAGCTTTTGATAGGTAAGGCTAGGCCGGTTATGGTTCCTGCAAGGCAAATGGGTCAAAAGGAAGTGCTCAAACAACCCAAATAGGGAGGAAATTGATACCTTGTCCCCAGTATGGTCTCCAATCTATTGCGTTCGTTTCGTCACTTGGGTGAGAAAAACAAGGGAACTTGCAAGTCTAGTTGGGCCTGCTAGACAAGACAGAGGTTTTTGTATGATTTAAACAATCCAAGCACATAAAATAAACAAACAACTAAGGAAATAAAACTAAAATGCATAAGAAACTTTGAACCAAAATCAATCAACCAAATGACTAATGATTATTCCACCAATGGATAACTTTATTAGTTGGAAAAGACTATATATAAATGAGGACTTATGGTTCCCTTCTTCCTCCTTGGGAGGGCTCTTGAGTCCCCTATTTGAGAGATCTTCTTACAATGATAAACTAGAAAGCCTTACTAAAATAGGAAGGCCTTACTAAAATTAAGGAGATGTGTCTTGATCATTGATTTATCATGGGAAATTTTATAAAGTATGTATAAGGGCCAATGGGGATGGACCTAGGATAGTACGTTAGATTTTGGTGGGTGAGGAAGAAATAGAAAAGTCTAAATTAAAACTAAAAAAAAAAGAATTTAAATTTACAATGAAAAAAGAAAATAACTAAAAAGGAAAATATGATTTGTTTTTATTTTTTATTTTATTTTTACATTCATTTATGAGAAAAAGGATGTACATGTTAAATAGTTAAATGGTTAGTTTATTTAACATAAATGGTTTACCCATGTAAAAATGAATTTACCCCGTGTAAATAAATGTTAATGTGAACTAGTTTTCCCCCAGTAAAAGTAAATACCTATAGTAATTCCATGGGGAAAAACCATGGGCTAAAACCACGGGAAATACCATGTGGTTTTTAAAAACCATAGGGAAAATGAACATAAATAAAAATAAAAATAAAAAAATATATTAAAATAAAAATAAAAAAATATATTGAAATAAAAATGAAATAAAAATAAAAAATATATACAAAAAATATGTACAAAATTAAAGAAAAAATAAATTAAATTAAAAGTTAGAAAATTAAGCCTGAATTACACAAGTCAAGGTTCCATCCTCCCTTAGGGTTCCATCGGTCATGGTTCCTCACCTAGGGGCTGAAATTTATAAAATGGTGTATAAGGTATGATCTAAGAAACCGGGCATCATGGAGAGGAGTGAGGACATATAGCGATAAAGGAAGTGGCGTTTAAGCTGGGATGAAGGGAAAGTGATGGAGGTGAAGTATAAGACATTATGTGTGATGATTTAATGTCACAAGTAGTGACGAGTGGTGAAAATAAATCAACTCCAAGAAAGTGCACATCTCATGTTAGTCCACTCAATATGCACATCTTAGAGAGAGAACATGCTCAGATCGTGAGGAGTGGGAATACAACCAGGTCAAGGAAAAGGTCTTTATGTTGGACCACTATACAAATGCGACATACAACTAAGAGGCATCAGGTGACGATACGACAAGGACTCATAATCAAGAGTATGAATGGTTTTTTGAACTAGGTTTTGGTGATAGGTAAGACCAAAGAAGACTCAGTATAGATCAGTCTGAAAAGGTTCAGGGATAGGCTTGTGGGAAAGGTAGATCCAATAGCCTTGGGGGATTCAGATCTTAAGACAAATGCAAGCCAAGATAATCTACTTCCTGATAAGGAGAAGCCTAGAAAGAATCAAGGTGAAGGTTGTGGGAAGAATCAATAGATTCCCCCACAAGCTTCTCAAGAATGGAGCAGTCATGCGAATGAAGTGATCCTGAAAAATTTCTCCTACAAAATAGATGAACAATATCATCCATGTTCTTAAAAGGAGACTCGCTAATACATCATAAATATTATGTTTCCTACCTTTAAGACAATTTATAGATAAGCATTAGGTTCTTTAAACAACAATCATGAGTGGTTATAGATAGGTGTCAATCAACAAATAATCAATCACAAACTCATTCAAGACCTGCAATAGATAACCGAACCTTGCAACTAGATATGATCATCAAGCACTTTGGAATCAACAAAAGGCCTGAAGATAACATGTCAATTCCATCATACAAAGGTCAATGAAACATCACGGGTCAATAAGCATCATGAAGACATTTGAAATCATTAGATCGAAAGGAATAATCAACACCCATCAAAGATAGTCATCAATCAACATTAAACCCAAAACTCCCTCAAGGTAGGAAAATAAATAACATTAGGCTCAAGCAATAGAGGATTATGCAATAGATTTGAAATTTTAGTAGGAGGGGGATTTCCTTTCGCTTGTTAAAAAAAGAGTAAAGGGTGGTTTTTGTGGATACAATACGTTTCAAGCTATAGCATTGCTATTTGGGACTGAGGGGACCACTAAAAGGGTACAACTCGAGTTTGGACTGGATTTTTGGATTCATTTTCTATCATTGTTTTATTTTATTAGAATCATTTTCTTATTATTTTCGTAGTAGTTGCAATCAACCTCTGGGCCTTCAAACTCTCTTCTCATGAGAGAATGGACCATGGCCCATTACTAAAGTTTAGTACATTGTGAGAGGTTTCAGGATGGAAAGTATTAACTATGGTGGGGAACAAAATGTTACCCTTGAGAGGCCCCCCCTAGTAGTACCCCTTTTTCCTAGGAACTGACAACACGAGACTAGGGCTTAGAAGATGACCACCAATGTGAAACAAGTCAACTGACACAATTTCCAAAGCTAGTGATCCATAGCCAAATTCAACCAAACATCCTCTTCCACATTCACGAAAAATTAAGTACGACACTTTGCATGAAAGAAGGACTAACATACCTCATGGTGATTATGGCTTACCATATCCCATACACTGGGTTGCTTGGATGTGTTGAGCATTGGTTGACTTATAGTTATAAAGGTGAATGGCATCGGCTGCTAGGCTTCCATCTATGGACATGTTGATCATCATCATGGTTGGTATCATGTTCTCCATTGTGGGCGATGAGAAATGATCTCCTCTAGTTACCCCTAGGCATGGGGGGGTAACATCTACCTCCAACATGGGGACATATGCTCACCATAGAGCGCATGTGAACCTCAACATATCTAGTTGTCCAATACCTGCAATCCTACACCCACTTCAAACAACAACACCATTTAGAAGTATCGATTGATGGATATGATCCACCGTAGTTAGTGATAAATCCAAAACCATGATCAAAAGAAAAAAATACACTAAGATACAAAATGATAAAGCAATGATATTCAATTATTAAGTGCAATTTCCTAACATGCATCCATTATATACAAAAAAGAATGCAATATATATAAGAAGATGCAAGACTACACTAGAATGAATGCATGATGCAAGATACATACAAATGAAATGGAAGATGAAAATAACCTAACCATACTCATCTATGTTGGTTGAAACTCAAGGTATAATCATATGACCAATGAAACCATCCAGCCATTGTATCAGAATGTCTACCCCTATGCTTCATCATAAACTAAGATAAGAATAGGCAAGCACAAAAAATTCATCACAACTAATCATAAAATTCAAATGGTGGAGGTGGGAGGGAAGTAAAAATCCATGTGAGGCATCACACAACATTTTTTGATGTTAAAGTTAGCATCACACAGGTATTTCCGCACAGGTCTATGTGTCTAAGACGTATGGAAATCATCCAAATCCTTCTACTCTTGAATTAATTTAATTAAAGGAATTACTAAAGTAAATTACTTTTATTAATTAATTGTGTAATTAGTTAATTGAGTTATTTGAGGAAAGTTCTAAAAGTACTTAGCATACAATATTCTCATGCAACATAAATCTCAATTGAGATTAGAAAGATATTGTAACTCATGATTATAAAATCAAGACTAGGGTGAAGGCGAATACACACTTGACACTTGATACTTGATATTCTTGAGAGTAGAGGATTTACTTTTGAGAGAGTTGGATCATGAAGGAATGTGATTCAAGATCTTGTATAGGTGGAGAAGGAATTCCATATACAGATAAAGTCAAGTAAAAGAGAGAATAGAGGTAGCGCGGGTGGGTTTCAGTTAGAGGAAGCCAGAAGAAAGTGTTGTTTCTTACAGAGTTTTCCGTAAAGGATTTTTGTACATGTACATGGGTCTCAGTGGAGACATTTTCATACATACATGGGTTTGATAAAGAAAATTCACGTACACCTTGAAAATCATGCATTTCGTGTTTGTCCAATAGGTCAGACTTTGCCAGGTTTGTCTACAGTTGTATTTCTCTCAATGGGCCATTATCCCTATTACGGGAGCCTTGATTTTAGCATAATAAAATCATTTTCAGCACTAGTTTTCCCTCCCGAGTTTTTCCATGGGTTAATAACCAAAAATAATGGTGTTTATGTGTGCTTGATTTCGTTTCCTTTTTTATGCTTCTGTAGCATGTTTAGTTGATTACTCAGTTTTTTTTTTAGTAGATAAAGTGATTTTATTTTGAGCTAACTTTCAGATGTTGAGTAGGAGAAATATCAACATGGTATGTGAGTAGATGCTCTAAAGGGAAGCTAGATCTCATATCCATAGAAAATGCATAACTAGCAGGCAAAAGTCAAAGGACGGATTTCACGGAAATAGTCGTACTAAGGAAAAATAATATTTTACAGGTTTACTAAGGTGTACACGGGTCACAGAAAGAACAATCACATACATATGTGGGTTTCTATGAGAATAGTCTCATATATCCAGGTTGTAGTGGTGACAGACACTTACATATGTAGTTTGAAATGGTGATAGTCACTTACATATGTGGGTTGCAATGGTGAGATTCACGTACAAATATGTACATGTCAGTACAGGGGAAATTTCGACAACAAATTATTTCTAGGGCATTTTGTCAAGTCTTAGGGATGACAAAAACACCATTGAGAATTGAATATAGATTGGATGTAGTATCCAACTTCCTATCTTGGAAATCAAGGGTAAATTTGGAATTCAGGAGTATGACCTTTGGGAGTTAGTGGAAAAGTAGTTACTCCACCAACAGATCCAATAGCTTTAGATGCTCACAACAAGAAGGATATCAAATCATAGAGGGTCCTCTTAGATTCTATGAAGGATCATTTAATCACTCACCTAACCAAGAAGAATATTTCCAAAGATATTTTTTATGCCTTGGTAAGTTTATTCCAAAGCAATAACATGAATAGGAAGATGGTCTTAAGGAATAAACTTAGTTCAGTACAGATGTCTAGATATGATAATGTTACCAACTATCTCATGAGGATCACACAGGTGCGTGATCAGCTTGCAGCCATAGGGGAGAAAATGGAGGACACAGATCTCACACTGAATGGTCTTCCCAAATCATAGGAACCATTTTTCAAGGGATTTTGTGATCCAGGTAGATATTGGCGGCCACCCACCTATTCCAACTCGCCCCTTGTGTCTGTTTTTGTTCAGAACGTTCTTTTATACTTCTTTGTAATTGTGGGTTCTACACTTTTGGGGTTGTTTGAAGCCCCACACATCCTCTAGGTGGATACGGGTGGCCTCTCGCCTAATCCAACTCGATTATTTTGTATGTTTTCATGTCAGCACATCTTGTTGTACTTCCAAGGCTGTTTTGGGGCCCTAAACGTTGTTTTTCTGGCCATCCACATTCAAATTGTAGACAGAGTCAGAGTTTGATGGTGGAATCTGTATTTATCTGAAAGAAATTTCCAACAGGCTATCACACACCTAAAATGGAGGTCGTATGCAAACATTATGAACCTAGGAAGTTCAGGTACCAAATTACACCAACTTACCCATAGGGCCCACATGACTTTTGGCGTTTCACCTTCTAGGGTTAGGTTTTTGGATGTCTAGGGTTTTGGCATTCATGAGTAATATAAAAAAGGCCTCTAGAGCCTCATTGTAATCCATTATGATCAGACGGATGCGTGTAGTAGCCACATCTCTTCTCAGAGATAGATACCACCATTCGAGCAAGTGTTTCAGTTATGCAGTTTTCCAATTTCAACCAATTTCATTATTTAATAGAAGATATTGTTCACTGGATATTTGTGTTATTCTTCATATATTTATGTTTATTGTATTTAGTTTGTTAATCAGTTCGTTCTTCTCCTAAATACGGATCAGTGATATCAAATAGGTCTTCTCTTCATTTATTTTTCTTTGTGCATGTCCCCGACAAGATCCGTGGCTAAATTTCTCTCATGGGCTAATTTTCCATGGTTTTTCCAAAAATGAGATTCGTTATTTTAAAAATGATTTGCCCAAATTTGTTGAAGAGTCATGCTATGTATGAGTCCAGACTCTGTAGTGTTATTATTACTTTTGGTATAAAATTGTACATGATCCTAGAGGTAGCATCGCCTACTGCTATTTCTTTAATCTATGCTAAGAAATGCAGTAAGGTCATTTGACAAACCCGAAGTTCATCTTCTTTGTGATCTATGTTCATAGTAAGAATAAAGTTTCTGTCACATCCATGACCTCTACGTAATTCCTCTCTTTGCAGTAGAATAAAGTGGACAGGATCGTGGAAGAATACAGAGACATATTTGCCTCACCTATAAGGGTACCGACACACTGCCAAGTCAAGCATCCAATTGATCTGACCCCCAACACACCTCTACCTAATGGACCAATCTATCGGCGCTCGCTGATGGAGAATGATGAAATCGGGCATCAGATCCAAGATTTTATTCAAAACGGGCACATCAGACCCTGCTCCTCCCCTTGCGGAAGCCTGATTGTACTAGTGCAGAAGAAGGACGAGACTTGACAACTCTGCATTGACTACAGAGCCTTAAACAAAATCATAGTCAAGAACTCCTACCCCATTCCTAGGATTGATGACCTTCTTGACCAACTCAAGGGGGAAAATTTCTTCAGCAAGATTGAACTCAAGTCTGGCTACCACTAGGTTCCCATCAAACTAACTGATGTATGGAAGACGTCCTTCAAGTCTAAATAAGGTTTCTATGAATGGATAGTCATGCCCTTTGGCTTAACAAATGCACCGGCCACTTTCATGACGTTGATGGATGATGTATTGAGACCCTTCACCAACTCTTTTGTGGTAGTCTATTTGGATGACATCCTCATCTTCAACAGAACATGGGAGGAGCACATGCAACATATTCAATAGTTTTTTATCACTATGTGGCAACACAAGTGATCTGAAAATGGAATGAATATGTTTCCAATAGATCTTTAAAAATGAAGAAGACTTATCTCTTTAAATTGCAAGTGTAAAATGGAATGTGTTTGGGTAATTGGATCAGTTTACTAACACATAAATTCAGTGAGTTTTACTTAAGCATGAGCAACATATCAGACTGATAAAAAACATCAACAATGAACACATAACACAGCAAATGATAAAAGATTTCACCCCTATCCTAGGCTACATCTCCTGGTCCTGCTTCCCTTGTATCATTTTCATTATTCTTAAAAATTGATCTTACAGTGCTCAAAATAAAAAATGGATGGGTTCAATGGCTTCAGAACATCCAAAAACCCCTAGATGGGCTTTTTGGGCACCTAGTTTGGCCAAAAAATGAAATTACACCTCCTGGAAGTTTTCCCCTTCAATCTTGTTGTACCTACTCACCAAAACACACCTGTGACAGACTAACTCAACCTCTGTGTGTTTTCTGCACCAAAACCAAGCACCCACAACGGTTCCCACAAACTAGGAGAAATTGTAGGACCATTTGCATTGGCCCCCAAAGCTCGATAGAGTACTTAGTCATATGGCCCCATGTGGCCAACGACCTACTAGTCACGCACTCCAACGGTTAGCTCCTCTGCTCTTGTGTGTGTGGTCATATGGTTTTAAAACCTGTGACCAAGGGATAACATCTTGTTGTGAAAAACTCATGCATGCCAAGTGTAAAGTGTAATGGACATGTTGAATGGTTATGGAATAAACTACAAGCTAAACAAAACGTGTACCAAAACTCTCGTGCCAACACATAAAATGGAGGGTAATATGCAATGTCATAAACCGGGGGTTGAATGCCAAAATGGAGCTTAAACCATAGAAAAAAAATTGTGCCAAATTTTTAAGAGTGTGGTTATATGTAAAGGTTACATGTGACAAGGGTTGTCTTGTGGAGTGGTCCGTGCTCTGGCCAAAGTTTAAGGCATGTGGTAAGGTTTTATGTGTTGCATCGGGGGCTGAGGCCTAGCCTCGACCCTTTACTCTGCCAAACTAAATATCTATTCAATTCAAATATTTTATTCCAACTATATGGGTTAAGAACTACTATGGGTGGGTTGGTATCCGAGCCCTACCAAAGCACTCCCCCCTTCCCGGAGGCCACGTGGCACCATACCATTAGCCTAATAATAATGACACTTGTCAAATCATGATTCATCCACATCTTCCAACACCTGTTGAGTCAGCATTCCAACTCACCTACCACATCATTGTACAGCCTAAACGGTCAGGTTCCACGTCAACATTGTACGGACTGTACAGTCAGCAAAATTTTGCATGTTTGGAAAAATGAATAGAATGTGATATCTTGCTCATATGATTTCTGTTTGAGCTCTTTCAAGTTGTGTTTGGTTCATAACGATGATACCTATTCACAAGTCCGATTTGAAGAGATTCCGAGCACTTTTTGTTTTGATCAAAATTTGATCCCCTAGATCACACCTTCCGATTAGGAAGCTTTTGGACATCCAAAATACTACTTTTAGTCAATCTGTAGATGAGGGTACAGTTCCCTCACCCTTAGAATCTCAATCCATCCAGCCTTTCTTGGATTGGTTCCTTTGATACCAATACGAAACTTGTCATGCCTTGTTCTGTACTTGGCTTGGCTCTTCCGCAATTGTTGTTGAACAGTTTGTTGCACAAACTGAACTGGTTCAATGAACTTCTTGGCCTAGTTAAAAGCATGTTGAAAGTAATGTAGATTCTCATCCCAAAACTTAGGATGTTTTCTTTGCAATCTAGCCACTATATTTCCCATACCAAAATGGCTAGCAACAAGAGAAGAATGTACTTCCTTTATCTTGTTGACTCTTTCAACCTGTGAAAAACATAGCTTGCCAAGATAAAAAAAAATTACCATGCACATAGGAATCCAATTCCTCAAATTGGTTAGCATGACATAAAGTTGAATAAAAATCTTTTAAATCAGCATCTATAGCATATTGTTCCCAATAATTCTCATGCATGATAATATTATGCTTGAAAATAACTAAAGAACTAACAATAGGCCTAGTAAGCATATTCACAACTTTATCATAAAAGTATTTCTTATACCTTATCACCAAGTGGAAAGAATAACTTGTCAAGGCATGCAATGGACCTTGCTTTGATCTCAAAACTGTATTCCATGTGTCTCCTTCAGCAATCATCTATGTAGTTGTGTTCAAGGCTCTGAAATCTACCCACACACGCCACATACAATATTTCTTTCGTACCAAACCAATTGGTGACCTGCATCGCGAAGTGCTTGGTTTTATGACCCCTTTGTCAAGCAACTCTTGGGCTTGTTTTATGTTTTCAACATTCTCCCGACTGACATCCTACACATGTCAAGGTTTGGAAGAGGACCTCCTTGCTGCAATAGAATCTTATGTTCGATACCCCTTTTAGGAGGAAATCCCCTTGGTTCCTGAAACATCTCAACATTCTCGTTAACAACCTCATGCAAATCAGATTGCAACTTTGTATCACATCCTTTGAGAACTTGTTCTTCATCATTGTCTTTGGGTTTAGTCATCAAAAGTACAAGGTTCTTACTAGCATTGACTAGTCTTTTCATTTGTCCAGCATTGGTAAGTGACAAATTCATCTTCTTTGTGTGTGCTCTAACAATGTACTCAATTCCATTTTTAAACAAATGATACTTGTTCTCATGAAGATGAAAAATGGATCTCCTATCATATAAGTATGGGCTTCCAAACACAATACCACAAATATCCAATGGAATGACATCAAGCTCTACCTCATCTATATAGTTTGCAGTGATGGAAAATATGAGTTTACACCTTCTTGTCACATGTAATTTGGCATTGTCACATATCCAACCTAGAGGGTATGGTTTAGGATGAGAAGTAGTTTCCAAATATAGTTTTTTTGACAATGTCTTCATAAATAAGGTTTGCTTGGGATCCCATATCAAAAGGAGTATCTATCTTGGTATGTTTTGAAATTACCCTTATGTGGAAAATCTATATCCTTTCTTTTTCATGTTGAGTTTCATTGATGGTAGAATTTGAAGAACTAGAGCTTACAACATAATTCTTACCTTGTAAACACATGGCTGTGATTTTTGTTTCATCTTCTGAATAAGATCCTAAATCTTGTTGTACAGTTGCAGCGATGTTTGGTTTCTCTTTGTTGTTGAAATTTTTGGGTCTCTTTTCAGGATGAAGTTTCCAACAATGGCCTTCATCATGGACATCCTTTGAACAATGTTTACAAGGGTGTTTCTCCCTCTCTTTCTTGAATGAATCATTTTTCTTTCCATTTCTGTCAAACTACCTCTTTCCCTTGTCTCCATTAAAAAAATTATTGTTTCCCTCTTGAGGTTCATTCCTTCCTCTTGCCTCCAAATGAGTAACCTGCACATATACTTCATCTAGATTTGAAGGATTAAACATAATTATTGTATGCCTCAAGTAGTTATGCAATGCTCCTATCTATACGAGCAAAGTATCTTGTGAAGACAAATCTACACCCAAAACTAAATCTCTTCTCCTAAATTATTGAGTGAAACTTTCCACACCTTTCCCCTTGGCTTGCCTAAAGTTTTGCCAATCCATAATAGCTTTTTCCATGTATGCTAATGGATACAATTTCCTTTTAATTGAAACAATAAAATCATTCCAAGAGGATTAAACTTTACCATGTTTCTTCATGTCCTCTTGAGTTTTGGCTTCCCACCAAATGAGCATTTCACTGTCGAATCTTAAAGAAGCAAGTTGAATCTTAGTTTCATCATCTATGATTCTTTGTATCCTACAATACACTTCAATTTGGAGAATACAATTATCTAACTTCTCAGCATTTACCTCTCCATTGTACATTGACAATTCAAACTTAATATCAAGCTTAAGCAAAGGAGTTTGTAAAGGAGTTTTACCATGTCCTTTTGGAGAATTTGGAGGTGGTTGTGAAATGGTGGAAGAGGTGGAAGATGGAGGTGAAGGAGGTGGAGAATCACCACTCCCTACATTTCCCTTTGGAGTTTTATCACCATTGTCTCCATTTCCCTTTGGAGGGTTGGAGCTTTCACCTTGCAATATTGCATTCCTTTCATCAAATAACACGTTGACCATCTCAGCCATATCAAAGAAATCTTTCTTTAAGGTTTCCTCTTCTGAAGGAAGCGTTCCATGGTTGTCCTCATGAACCATAATTGGTGAATATATCCTTGAAACTTGAGGTGATTTGATATTTATCCTTCTTGAAAATTGAGAACTTGGCTCTACAATTTGACCTTCTCCTCTTGTGAGCTTCAACCTTGTAAGCATCAGAAAACAAAACAACTTGAAAACTATCAAGCCTTCAAAACCCAAAGCTCTAATACCAACTAATCTGAAAATGGAATGAATATGTTTCCAATATATCTTTAAAAATGAAGAAGACCTATCTCTTTAAATTGCAAGTGTAAAATGGCATGTGTTTTGGTAATTGTTTTAGTTTACTAACACATAAATTTAGTGAGTTTTACTTAAGAATGAGCAGCATATCAGACTGATAAAAACCATCAACAATGAACACATAACACAAAAAATGATAAAGGATTTTTGTAACATCCTCGGCCACCCATGACCGGGCCACGCTACATGAGGGAACACTTTCATTCTCTCACTGCAGAACATACTGTAACATACCCAGTATTCAACTGAGCTATGCCACATAAATTTTCCTTTCAAACTGCATGCAATTATAACATATACATACAACACTCTTGCGGAATATTTACATATAAACGTAAACAAACAATTACATTTTGTACATATACAATTTCATTCTTAAATAACGGTAAACACAGATATGCATCATATACAGGGATGTACCCATAAACATACAGATAGTTATAATCACATATATGATAAATTGTAACATATGCACGTAAATAACAATGCAACATGTAAATTTATCATACGATTGATACTTATCTTGGAAAGATTGTCACCAACTGCATACAGACCGACCACAAACCTCCTAGCCTTAAACTACACTGTTCATCACTCTCAACAGTGAGTCACCCCCAAGCTAGAACTAAAGTCCACCCGAGTAAAGGGATTCCTAACCAGGCTAAAGGCTCATAGATAATAGGAAAGACTCTATCTCAGGTGCTCACTCAACTAACAACCTACAACCTCTCATTCCCCACATGCCTGTCCCACCCAAGGAAGTGTTCCCCTTCTCTTCTCAATAGTCCTTCGGCTACCCCACTTCCCTTCTAGGGCTTCAGCAATAGGTCGAATAGGAAGTCTCAGAGCACTGTAGTTGTAGTTTAGCACCTTCAGGAAATTAATTCCCAACAATTCTCTCCCTCATAGAATTGCTCACGGGCCTGGCAACCAGCCTCTTCAATTTCCCACGGGCCTGAAAACCCGCTTCTTCAATCCCGCTCCCAAGATAACCAGGTACACCAACCAGAAATGTTTATGGAAATGGGCCCAGATACAATGAAATGAATGTCTAAAGGATAACGCACTGCGTGAGTGAAATGGTCATGGAATCATTGACTGGATGACTGAATGATGGAAGGAGTCATGGGAGAGATGATCGTAAGAATGATGGTGAAGGTGTCAAAATGAGCTAAGTCCCCATGATATGTATGCATGTCCCCAACTTGACACTTGTCATGTTGGAAGCTACTTTGGTCCACTTGTCCCCATATTTAGAACTTAGGATAAAATAATTATACATACTTTATGTTTTAAGAAATATTAATATAATATTCCTTTTTGGCTTAAGCTCTCTAGCTTAGCCCTTTCCCATAAATTTTGGCCCTCCCTTTCCCTAACTGGTGGAGTTCAGTCCCCCATATCTTTTATCGTGATCGTTCTGCGCGTAATGATGTATTTTATATTAATCATGAGACATATACAAAATAGGTGCACTGGCCTTTAACATCTAGGCGATCTGGCCTAATTCCAAAACATAAGCATCCCAGCTTATAATAACTGGCTCACCGGCCTATAACAAATATCATATACACAAGGCTCGCTGACCTCCATACTACACGCACTTTAGTTACTGTGCGCAGTATCCGGGAATGTGCACACTACATCATTTTACTACGCAGTACATGTGCGCACTATGCCATGAAAGGTGCATTACAAAATGATGTCAAAACAACTCACCAGCTTAAGTACACTTACATTATATTTACAATTGGGTTTGGCCAAGGGATATTACAATCCCCTCCCCTTATTTATGCATTGTCCTCAGTGCATCATATACCCATATACAACAAAAAAATTTAAAATCCTCAAAAGGATGCACCTGAATCACATTCCAATCAATAACATGATTAGCATCAGGTATATATTTCTTTAGCAATGATACATGGAATACATTATGAACATACATAGATGTAGGCAATGCAATCATATAAGCAACTGGACCAATCCTCTCTAGGGTTTCAAATGGCCCACAAAATCTGGTTGCCAACTTGGTGCAGCTTCCCAGCTTCAGGGAACTCCTATTAGCTTTCACCTGCAGGTAGTCTTCCTATTTCGATGGTTTGTCCATCACATACATTCTCAGTATAAATTCTATCACTTTGTTAACCCTCTCTGTCTATCCATCAGACTCAGGATGATAATTTGTACTAAAGTTCAGATTCATTCTGAATCCTTTGAACAATCCTTTCCAAAAATTCAAGGTGAATTTTGGGTCTCTGTCAGACACAATTTTTTTAGGAATTTCGTGCAATCGTGCCACTTCCTTCATGAAAATATCAGCAACATATGCTGCCTTGTGAGTAGTTTTCAGTGGAATAAAATGGGCATCTTTTGTAATCTTGTCCACCACCACCATGATCGAATCATGCATCTTGCATGTTCTGGGCAATCCCGTAATAAAATCCATTGTCACCATTTCCCACTTCCATTCAGGAATGGGCAAAGGTTGCAGCAACCCTGCTAGGTGCCTATGCTCAGCTTTAACTTTATGGCATTCCATACATCTAGCGATGTATTCAGCGATCTCTCTCTTCATACCTGGCCAAAAGTAATGGCTCTTGATCGATGCCATGGTTTTATGATATCTAGGGTGCCCTGCATAAGGGACATTATGCATTTCATGAAAAATCATGTGTTTCAAGTCCTGGACATTTGGAAAAAAAAATGTGTTCTTGTGCAACAGTATTCCATCTATTCCCAAATTATAATTACCCACCTTTTGTGGTATCTTACCATGTTGTAGCTTTTCTACCAATTCTCTGTATTGCAGATCTGCATTTGTAGCCTCCAGAGTTTTTCTTTTAATATCAGTCTAATACATGCTAATGGATGTATAATGTAGTTCATGCACCCTCCTGTTGAGTGCATCAGCCACTTTATTCTCTTTCCCCTTGATATGCTTTATATCAAAGTCATATTCTCTTAGAAATTCTAACCATCTGCTTTGCCTAGCATTTATATTTGGCTGATCAAATAAATATTTCAGACCATTGTGGTTTTTTCTTAGCTCAAACCTCTTTCCCATGAGGTAGTGTCTCAATTTCCTCAAGGCATGCACTATGGCTGCCAACTCCAAATCATGAGTGGCATAGTTTCTTTCATTCTCCTTCAACTTCCTTAATTCATAACATATAACAAACCCATTTTGATTGAGGACTCCACCAAGTCCTTCATTACAAGCATCTGTGCATACAATGATGTCTTCATTTGGGTCTTCAATCCTTAATATTGGAGCACTTGTAAATAATTGTTTGAAGTGTTGGAAACTCTTTTCGCAATCCAGTGTCCACTGAAACTTCACCCCCTTTCTTTGCAAGGAAGTGATTGGGTGTGAAATCTTTGAGAATCCTTCAATAAATCTTTTGTAATAACCTGCAATACCCATGAATGATCTCACCTCTGTCACATTCTTCTGCGCTGACCATTCTCTAATGGCTTCTATCTTCTCAGGATCCACTGCTATCCCATCCTTTGAAATGATATGCCCCAAATAATGAATTTGTTTCTGATAAAATGAGCACTTGCTCAATTTGACATACAACTGATGATCCCTTAATACTTGCAACACCATCCTCAAATGATGTTCATGCTCTTCCTCTGACTTAGAATATATAAGAATTTCATCCAAAAAGACAATGACAAACTTGTCCAGATATTCTTGGAAAACACCATTCATTAAGCACATGAAAACAGCTAGTGCATTTGACAACCCAAATGGCACCACTGTGAACTCATAATGACCAGACCTTGCCCTGAAGGTGGTCTTACTTATATCTTCTTCTTTAATCCTTAACTGATGGTATCCTAATCTGAGATCTATCTTTGAAAATATCTTTGCATCCTTCAATTGATCAAAGAGATCATCAATCCTTGGCAGAGGATACTTGTTCTTAACAGTCACTTTATTCAACTGTCTGAAGTCAATGCACAATCTTAATGTTCCATATTTCTTT
>ML792676.1:223063-243791 GCA_009831015.1 Picea engelmannii
TTGAAGCTGCATTTGCAACTCCTTCAATCCTGGTGTACTCATTCTGTAAGGAGTCTTTGACACTGGAGCTGCTCCAAGCATTAAATTTATAGAGAAATCAATGTCTCTTTTTGGGGGTAGTCCTGGTACTTCCTTGAACACATCTTCAAATTCTTCTAGGACTGCATAATCTTCCAAATTTGGCACCTTATCTTTAGGTGTCTCTTCTATATGAGTTGTAAATATTTGACACTCTTTTCTGTAACATTTCTTCAGTTGCAATGCTGAAATTTCTCTAATGGTTACTGCCCTGGGAATTCCCTGCACTTTCATTAGTTTCCCTTCCTCATCCAAGCAAGTAAATTCTTTGTTGTGACAGTATAATAGAGCATTATGTTGGTCCAACCAATCCATCCCAATTAGATAGTCATAGGAACCTAAAGGCAATATGCTCAAATATTCCTTGGTGTTCAGTCCATTCATGTCCATGAGGAATGAATTAAACATCTCATTAACTTTTCTTCTAGCTCCTATAGCCAGCAGCACCAACCAGGATTTCCCATGCTTGCTTCTTCGAAATTGAAAACTTTCCACCATCTTAGGGTCTATATAACTATGAATAGCTCCTGAATCA
Source organism: Picea engelmannii (assembly GCA_009831015.1). Lineage (NCBI taxonomy): Eukaryota > Viridiplantae > Streptophyta > Pinopsida > Pinales > Pinaceae > Picea > Picea engelmannii. Next base: position 223,677 of record ML792676.1, read on the forward strand.
ATTAAAATAGCAATGGTTTGGTTGTTGATCATACCTTCCACTTCAATCAAGTGGGACTGATACTCTGCTTAATTATTGTCCAGGGCTGCATAGATAATTGGCACATATTTTCCCATGTCCTCCACTTTTTCAGCTTGTTGTACATTGTGAAAAACCCTACCTTTTTCACTTCTGTGAGGACAATCTCTGAACCTATGATCTCATTTACAACCCCAACATTGAATAGGTGGTTGTCTTGGACTTTGACCCCCTGTGTCAATTGTTTTGGGTTATTTAGGTGTTTGTTGTCCCTATGGATTATTTCTAAAGAATAGTGGCTTATCTCCCTTCTTCCTCTAATCCATATTGAATTTCTTTTTGTCTTCCCAAGCCTTTTAGAAAACTGCCCTTGCTTTCTGATGATCATATAGGCATTTAGATCACTTTATGGTCTCTTCCAATGTCTTGGGATCATCATATTGTATTTTGTTACTGATGAATGATGGCAATCCACTCAAATACCTTTGAATTTTGACTGTCTCATCCTTGATGAAAGAGACATACCTCAGCATCTCTAGAAACCTTCTCTCATATTCATCTATGGTCATACTTCCATGCTTGAGTTCAAAGAACTCTTTCATTTTCTTGTCATAGTATCTCTTAGTCAAGTATTTCTTCTGAAAATACTTCTTGAATTCCCTCCAATTAACATTTTTCTCTTTAATGTGATGCACCTGCACAAGTTGATCCCACCACATGGAGGCCTTTCCCTTGAGTTGATAGATAGAAATTCTACCTTCTACATGAGAAGAATAGTTATGCAATTGAAAATAATTTCTCATGCCCAGGAACCATGTTTTTACATCTTCATCCTTCTTGTGCTCACCATCAAATGTAGGAGGTTTGATTTTGTTCATTTCTCCTCGTAGCTCATCCACCCCAAAGCTCTTATGCCTTCTGACAGGGGATGGACTTGATCTGCTACCTGCTCTCTTATTGGAATGCCTTGGGGAGTGATGGTGGTGTCTGATAACACTTATTGCTTTTCTTTTCTCATCTGAAGGCTTGTGACTTCCATATTTTCTTAAGCCACTCTCCTTAACCAATTTCTTTTCTATTTTGTTCAAGCCCTCCAATAAATTCATGTTGAAGTCATCTTGTTGCTCCTTGGCTCTCATAAGCCTTTTATTATCATCTTTATGGCTTTGGAAATCCTTTTGCAAATTTTTAATGGTTTCTTCCATATTCATGTTTTCATTGCTTTCTTCTCCATGTCCATTGGAGTTTGTTCCTTCAATGCCCAAATGGACATCCATCCCTCTGCTCTCATCTTGCTGACTGTAATTCCCCTGTGCCTCTTCTGTTCCTATGGACTCTGCACTAATCTAATCTGATCTAGTTGTTGTCAATTATACAAAACGTGCATCCATCGAAGCTTATCAGGCTAACAATTCAACAATTCATGAAAAATATGAACCATTTTGGTTCAATATATACATCAGAATTATCTCTTCTGATTTCCTAGTGTTATCACCATGACAATTCTAGATAAGACCCGAGTCTTAAGAACATAGACATGCATCACCTTCAGAGATACATCTGGGAAAAAGTTGGTTTGTCGAAACCACTTTTGCCAAGACACGGTATCATGTGTTTCAATATGTCAAAACCCCCACTCATGGAACGGTCGACCGCTAGTCAGATCACCTTGTTTCACTCGTTCAGTACTTCACATCCATGTGACGTCAGCTGAACGTCGCCATGTAATGAACTCAAAAGATAATAATTTGAAATGGATTAGTCATGCAAGGAAACCCAACGTATTTGTACGTAAGTCTATCTGTGATTCATAATTGGGATTCTATAACTACCAATCCTCAAGTATGGAGGCATCAACTTATCCATAAACGGAGTAATCTCCAAATTGCTCGACTTTTTGCTCTCTATAAAAGAATTCTAGTATCCACAAACTGAGGTACATGGACAAATCTAAATCCAGTGAGACTGGTTATTCGAGCAACATGCTAGACTTTCCTGCGAATAAGGAGGAAAGGGTACTTTCTCACATTCTAGCGACTAAATTCCACACAGATACGGTTATAGACTCGCAGTTGGAAGTCAGGTTGAATCCTACTATGAAGGATTTAGTCATCAACAGGCCAGCTGCTAAGAATAAAAGGAGCAAGTGACAAAAGAAGGAAACCACAACTGAAATGGCCGAAAGTGTTGGAGACAATCAATCGGTCTGGTTAGATTCTTTAAAGCAGGAGATCACTAAGCTGAAATGAGTCTTCAACTAAAATTAAGTATATTTCAACAAATTTTGGAGAGCTAGTAGCAGAGGTAAGGGGCCTTGGAGATCCTAGTCTTGTTCTTAAACGGTCCCTTTACAATAGGATAATTGTTATCATTCCTTTGTTGTAATTTTGGGATTAATACACGATTATATAAATGAAGAAGTGGATTTTGGACTGTTTGTTACAAGATTCTAACCGATGGTGTTATGAGTCTTGTTTTCTTCCATAGTATGCTTTTCTTGTAATCTTATATTTCACTTCCATATGTCTGAATCAGAGGAATATAAAACTCAGAATTCATTTCTGAGATTCTCTCGGCTTAGCAATTTAGACTATATTTATTTCTTCTCAAACCAGCTCTGAATTCATTTTAAATAATGCTCTAATGCGCTTGTGTGTTTATTTTTCCTCTAATACCATGCAAATGTTCTATTAAACTCAGACTCATTGCCTTCCAAATGACTTCGCGCGCACAAAATTCAACATGTACACCCATATTTATCATGCAAAGCAACACCACAAGGTAAATTGTGCTTCCGTACACCTATATCCACTATTCACTTCTTCTCCGTCATGCCAATAACTTATGCACACTACTTTTGCATTGTGCGCCAATATCCACTGCACATAGTTTTGGTATCCCGCACTGATATTCCACATGCATTTCTCCCTGTGCATTGCACCATGCCAAAGTTCAATATGCCCCACCATGCACAATAATCTATGTGCACCATTGAATAGACTATCGCGAGACAACTTATACTCATACTATGCATGCACCAACCAAACTTCTCTGTGTTTTGCAATACTTGCGCACCCCACGTGCACATTACTATGTGTGTGCTCACCGCAAAATGATAAATTCAATGCATGCATCCGCACACAATATTATTTTGCACGGCGCCACAATTTACCACGCACACCTGCAAGCCAACATTTTCCGTGCAGTGCAAAAATTTTCCATGGATGCTCTGTGACTTGAAATTTGGTCACTTCGAAATTAATCTTCTGTGAATATTCGCTTCAACTGAACCTTTCTGTCCCATCCAGGCTCAATGTTGGAAATGAGGCTATGATACCATATTTTAATGTCCCCAACCACCCATAACTGGGCCACGCTACACGAGGGAACAATTTCGTTATCTCACTGCGTAACATACTGTAACATACCCAGTATTCAACTGAGCTATGCCACATAAATGTTCTCTTCAAACTACATGCAATTATAACATATGCATACAACACTCTTGAAGAAGATTTACATATAAACGTAAGCAAACAATTACATTATGTAAATATATGATTTCATACTAAAATAACAGTAAACACAGATATGTAGCATATATAGGGAAATACCCATAAACATACATACAGTTATAATCACATATGTGATAAACCGTAACATAAGCACGTAAATAACAATGCAGCATGTAAATTTATCATATGATTGGTACTTATCTTGGAAATATTGTCACCAACTACGTACAGACCATCCACAAACCTCCCATCCTTAGACTACACTATTCATCACTCTCAACAGTGAGTCACCCCCGAGCTGGGACTAAACACCACCCGGGTAAAGGGATTCCTAACCAGTCTAAAGGCTCATAGACAAAAGGAAAGACTTTGTCTCAAGTGCTCACTCAACTAACAGCCTACAGCCTCTCATTCCCCACATGTTTGTCTCACCCAAGGAAGTGTGCCCCTTCTCTGCTCAACAGTCCTTTAGCTGCCCCACTTCCCTTCCAGGGCTTCAGCAACAGGCCGGACAGGAATTCTCTAAGCACTGTAGTTGCAATTTAGCACCTTCAAGAAATCAATTCCTAGCAATTCTCTCACTCAGAGAATTTCCCACGGGCCTGAAAACCCACCTCTTCAATTTCCCACAGGCCTGACAACCCGCTTCTTAAATCCCGCTCCCAAGATAACCAGGTACACCAACCGAAAATGGTTATGGAAACAGGCTCAGATACAGTGAAATGAATGTCTAAAGGATAACAGACTGCGTGAGTGAAATGGTCATGGAATCATTGACTGAATGACTGAATGATGGAAGGAATCATGGGAGAGATGATCGTAAGAATGATGGTGAAGGTGTCAAAATAAGCTAAGTCCCCACGATATGTATGCATGTCCCCAACTTGACACTTATCATGTTGGAAGCCACTTTGGTCAACTTTTCCCCGACTTTAGAACTTAGGATAAAATAATTATCCATACTTTATGTTTTAAGAAATATTAATATAATATTATTTTTTGGCTTAAGCTCTCTAGCTTAGCCCTTTTTCCTTAACTTTTGTCCCTCCCTTTCCCTCACTGGTGGAGTTCAGTCCCCCATCTCTTTTATTGTTGTCGATCTGCGTGCAACAATGTATTTTATATTAATCATGAGACATATACAAAATAGGTGCACTGGCCTTTAACATCTAGGCACTCTGGCCTAATTCCAAAATATAAGCATCCCAGCTTATAATAACTGTCTCACTAGCCTATAACACATATCATATACACAAGGCTCGCTGACCGCCATACTGCGTGCACTTTAGTTACTGCACGTGGTATCCAGGAATGTGCACACTGCATCATTTTACTGCACAGTACATGCACGCACTATTCCATGAAAAGTGCATTACAAAATGATGTCAAAATGGCTCACCAACTTAAGTACACTTACATTACATTTACAATTGGGTTCGGCTAAGGGATATTACAATTTCACCCCTATCTTAGGCTACATCTCCTGGTCCTGCTTCCCTTGGATCATTTTTATTATGCTTAAAAATTGATCTTATAGTGGTCAGAATACAAAATGGATGGCTTCAATGGATTCAAAACGTCCAAAAACCCCTAGATGGGCTTTTTCGGCACCAGGTTTGGCCAAAAAACAAAGAAGTTACACCTCCTGGAAGTTTTCCCCTTCAAGCATGTTGCACCTGCTCACCAAAACGCACCTATGACAGACTAACTCAGCCTCTGTGTGTTTTTTGAACCAAAACCCAGCACCCACAACAGTTCTTGCAAACTGGGTGAAATTGTAGGACTGTTTTCATTGGCCCCCAAAGCTCGGCAGAGTACTTAGTCATATGGCCCCATGTGGCCAACGACCTACCAGTTGCGTGCTCCAACGGTTAGCTCCTTTGTTCTTGGGTGTGCGGTCATATGGTTTTAAAACTTGTGACCAAGGGCTAACATCGTGTTGTGAAAAAATCATGCACGCCAAGTGTAAAGTTCAATGGACATGTTGAATGGTTATGGAATATACTGCGGGCTAAACAAAATGTGTACCAAAACGCTCGCACCAACAAATAAAATGGAGGGTCATATGCAATGTCGTAAAACAGGGGTTGAATGCCAAAACAGGGCTTAAACCATAGCAAACAATTTGTGTCAAATGTTTAAGAGTGTGATTATATGTAAAGGTTACATGTGACAGGGGATGGCTTGTGGAGTGGTCCATGATCTAGCCAAAGTTTAAGGCATGTGGTAAGGTTTTATGTGTTGCATCGGGGGTTGGGGTGTATCCCCAACCCTTTACTCTGCCAAATGAAATGCCTATTCAATTCAAATATTTTATTCCAACTATATGGGTTAAGAAATACTATGGGCAGGTTGGTAGCCTGGCCCTGCCAAAGCACTCCCCCCTTCCCGGAGGCCATGGGTTCGACTCCTATGGAGTCATATAAACATTTTACATCTGCCAACCAATGGAGGGGTTCCATGTGGCAGCCCATGACTGGGCCACGTGGCACCATACCATTAGCCCAATAACAATTACACTTGTCAAATCATGATTTATCCACGTCTACAACCACCTGTTGAGTCAGCATTCCAACTCACCTACCACATCACTGTACAACATGTATGGTTAGCTTCCACGTCATCACTATACAGACTGTACAGTCAGCAAAATTTTGCATGTTTGGCAAAACGAACAGAATGCAATTTCTTGTTCCTATGACATTTGTTTGAGATCATTCAAGTTGCATTGGGTTCATAATGATGAGACCTACGCACACGTCCGATTTGAAGCGATTCTGAGCACTTTGATTTTTGAGCAAAATTTGATCCCTTAGATCACACATCTCCATTGGGAAGCTTTTGGACCTCCAAAAGACTACCTTTAGTCAATTTGTAGATGAGGGTACAATTCCCTCACCCTTACAATATTAATCCATACAGCCTTGCTTGGATTGGTGCCTTTGAGACCAATACGAAACTTGTCATTCCTTGTTGTGTACATGGCTTGGCTCTTCCTCAATTGTTCTTGAACGGTTTGTTGCACAAACTGAACTGGTTCAATGAACTTCTTGGCCTAGTTATAAGCATGTTGAAAGTAATGTATATGATCATCCAAGACTTAGGATGTTTTCTTAGCAATCTAGCCATTTTCTTTCCCATACCAAAATGGCCAGCAACAAGAGAAGAATGTACTTCCTTTATCTTGTTGACTCTTTTAACCTGTGAAAAACATAGCTTGCCAAGATACAAAAGTTTACCATGCACATAGGAATCCAATTCCTCAACTTGGTTAGCACGACATAAAGTTGCATAAAATCATTTGAAATCAACCTCTATAGCATATTGTTCCCAATAACTCGCATGCATGATAAGATTATGCTTGAAAATAACTAAAGCGCTAACAATAGGCCTAGTAAGCATATATGCAACTTTATCATAAAAGTACTTCTTATACCTTATGACCAAGTGGAAAACATAACTTGTCAAGGCATGCAATGGACCTTTCTTTGATGTCAAAGCTTTCTTACATGTGTTTCCTTTAGAAATCATATCTGTAGTTGTGTTCAAGGCTCTGAAATCTACCCACATACACCACATCCAATGTTTCTTTGGTACCAAACCAATTGGTGACCTGCACAATGAAGTGCTTGGTTTGATGACCCATTTTTCAAGCAACTCTTGGGCTTGTTTTTTGTTTTCAACATTCTCCCCGACTGACATCCTGCACATGTCAAGGTTTGGAAGAGGACCTCCTTGTTGCAATAGAATATCATGTTGGATACCCCTTTTAGGAGGCAATCCCCTTGGTTCCTAAAACATCTCAACATTCTCGTTAACAACCTCATGCAAATCAGATTGCAACTTTGTATCACATCCTTTGAGAACTTGTTCTTCATCATTTTCTTTGGGTTTAGTCATCAAAAGTACAAGGTTCTTACTAGCATTGACTAGTCTTTTCATTTGTCCAGCATTTGTAAGTGACAAATTCATCTTCTTTGTGTGTGCTTTAACAATGTACTCAATTCCATTTTTAAACAAATGATACTTGTTCTCAAGATGATGAAAAATCGCTCTCCTGTCATATAAGCATGGGATTCCAAACACAATACCACAAATATCCAATGGAATGACATCAATATCTACCTCATCTATATAGTATGCAGTGATGGCAAATCTGAGTTTACACCTTCTTGTCACATGCAATTTGGCATTGTCACATATCCAACCTAGAGGGTATGGTTTAGGATGAGGAGTAGTTTCTAAATCTAGTTTCTTGACAATGTCTTCTTAAATAAGGTTTGTTTTGGATCCTGTATCAAAAAGAGTATCTATGTTGGTATGTTTTGAAATTACCCTTATGTGGAAAATCTGTATCCTTTCTTTTTCATGTTGAGTTTCATTGATGGCAGAATTTGAAGAACTAGTGCTTACAACAGAATTCTTACCTTGTAAACCCATGGCTGTGATTTTTTTTTCGTCTTCTGAATCAGATCCTAAATCTTGTTGTACAGTTGTAGGGATGTTTGGTTTCTCTTTGTTGTTGAACTTTTTGGGTCTCTTTTCAGGATGAAGTTTCCAACAATGGTCTTCATCATGGCCATTCTTCGAATAACGTTTACAAGGAAGTTTCTACCTCTCTTTCTTGACTGAAGCATTTTTCTTTCCATTTCCTTCAAACTTGCTCTTTCCCTTGTCTCCATTAAAAAACTTCTTGCTGCCCTCTTGAGGTTCATTCCTTCCTCTTGCCTCTAAATGAGTAGCCTGCACACATACTTTATCTAGATTTGAAGGATTAAACATAAGTATTGTATGCCTCAAGTAGCTATGCAATGCTCCACTGTATATGAGAAAAGTATCTTGTGAAGACAAATCTACACCCAAAACTACAACTCTTCTCCTAAATTCTTGAGTGAAACTTTGCACATCTTTCCCTTTCGCTTGCCTAAAAAATTTCCAATCCATAATAGCTTTCTGCATGTATGCTAATGGATAAAATTTCCTTTTAATTGCAACAATAAAATCATTCCAAGAGGATAAAACTTTACCATGTTTCTTCATGTCCTCTTGAGTTTTGTCTTCCTACCAAATGAGTGTTTCACTGTCCAATCTTAAAGAAGCAAGTTGAATCTTAGTTTCAACATCTGTGATTCTTTGTATCCTACAATACACTTCAAATTGATGAATACATTTATCTAACTTCTCAGCTTTTACCTCTCCATTGTACATTGGCAATTCAAACTTAATATAAAGCTTAAGCAAAGGAGTTTGTAAAGGATTTTTACCATGTCCTTTTGGAGAATTTGGAGATGGTTGTGAAATGGTGGAAGAGGTGGAATATGGAGGTGAAGGAGGTGGAGAATCACCACTCCCTACATTTCCCTTTGGAGTTTTATCACCATTGTCTCCAATGCCCTTTGGAGGGTTGAAGATTTTACCTTGCAATCTTGCATTCCTTTCATCAAATAACACTTTGACCATCTCAACCATATCAAAGAAATATTTTTTTAAGGTTTCCTCTTCTGAAGGAAGTGTTCCATGGCTGTCCTCATGAGCCATAATTGGTGAATATCTCCTTGAAACTTGAGGTGATTTGATAGTTCTCCTTCTTGACAATTGAGAACTTGGTTCTATAGTTGACTTTCTCCTCTTGTGATATTTAACCTTGTAAGCATCAGAAAACAAAACAACTTGAAAACTATTAAGCCTTCAAAAACCAAAGCTTTGATACCAACTAATCTGAAAATGGAATGAATATGTTTCCAATAGATCTTTAAAAATCAAGAAGACTTATCTCTTTAAATTGCAAGTGTAAAATGGCATGTGTTTGGGTAATTGGATCAATTTACTAACACATAAATTCAGTGAGTTTTACTTAAGCATGAGTAGCATATCAGACTGATAAAAACCATCAAAAAAGAACACATAACACATCAAATGATAAAGGATTTCACCCCTCTCTTGGGTTACATCTCCTGGTCCAGCTTCCCTTGGATCATTTTCATTATGCATAAAAAGTGCTCAAAATACAAAATGGATGGTGTCAATGGCTTCAGAATGTCCAAAAACCCCCTAGCTAGGATTTTGTGGCACCTGGTTTGGCTAAAAAATGAAGAAGTTACACCTCGTGGAAGTTTTCCCCTTCAAGCTTGTTGTACCTGCTCGCCAAAATGAACCTGTGACAGACTAGCCCAACCTCTGTGTGTTTTCCGCACCAAAACCCAGCACCCGCAACAGTTCCTGCAAATTGGGAGAAATTGTAGGACCATTTGCATCGGCTCCCAAAACTCAACAGAGTACTCGGTCGTATGGCCCCATGTGGCCAACGACCTACCAGTCGTGTGCTCCAACTGTTAGCTCCTCCACTCTTGGGTGTGYAGTCATATGGTTTTAAAACCTGTGACCAGGGGCTAACATCTTTTTGTGAAAAAATCTCACGCGCCAAGTGTAAAGTTCAATGGACATGTGGAACAGTTATGGAATAGACCATGGGCTAAACAAAACATGTACCAAAACTCCCGYGCCAATACATAAAATGGAGGGTCATATGCAATGTCGTAAACCGGGGGTTGAATGCCAAAATGGGGCTTAAACCACAGCAAAAAATATGTGCCAAAGGTTTAAGAGTGTGGTTATATGTAACGGTTACATGCGACGGGGGATGGCTTGTGGAGTGGTCCGCACACTAGCCAAATTTTAAGGCACGTGGTAAGGTTTTATGTGTTGCGTCGGGGGTTGGTGCCTAGCCCCAGCCCTTTACTCTGCCAAACGAAATTCTTATTCAATTCAAATATTGTATTCCAACTATATGCGTTAAGAAATACTATGGGCGGGCTGGTAGCCCGGCCCTGCCAAAGCACTCCGCCCTTCCCGTAGGTTGTCGGTTTGACTCCTATGGAGTCATATAAAAATTTTCCAACTTCCAACCAACAGAGGGGTGCCACATGGCATCCCATCATGACTAGGCCACATGGCACCATACCATTATCCCCATAACAATGACACTTGTCAAATCATGACTTTTCCACATCTACCAACACCTGTTAAGTCATCATTCCAACTCACCTGCCACGTCACTATATGGAAGTACAACATGTATGGTCAACTGTCATGTCATCACTGTATGGACGGTATAGTCAACAAAAATATGTCTGTTTAGAAAAATGAAAATAATTTGATATGTTGCTCATATGGCATTTGTTTGATCTCATTCAAGTTTTGTTGGGTTCGTAACAATGAGGCCTACGCACACATCCAATTTGAAGCGATTCTGAGCACTTTGATTTTTGAGAAAAAATTGATCCCCTAGATCAACAAGGTTTATGCCAACTTGGAAAAATGCTCTTTTAGCATGAATAGGGTCCAATACTTGCGCTACATTATTGATGAGCATGGGGTACATGTTGATCTAGCTAAGATCCAAGTCATTCGTGACTAGCCATCCCTGACCACACTGACCGAGCTTCAAATATTTTTGGGACTAGCCAACTTCTACTGACGGTTCGTGTTGTGATTCTCCCATATTACAAGGGCCCTCATCTAGGTGACCAAGGGTGGTGGTAGGTCCGAGTTCGTGTGGGTGAAGGAGAAGCAATGATCATTCAATTATCTGAAGCATTGCTTGTGCTCATCTCAAGTACTCTCCTTGCCCGATCTGTAACACCCATTCGAGATTGAGACTGGTGCATCTAACTATGTTGTGGGCACATTTCTCACTCAACACGAGCATCCGGTGGCATACCATAGTGATACACTCTCCGATAGTTTCCGTAAATACCCCACCTATGAAAAGGAAATGTATTCCAATGTACAAGCTTGTCATCAATGGAAACATTACATTCTGGGGAAAGAGACGATCATACACATTGATCACAAGCCTCTGCAGTTCATACAGACATGGGGGAAATTGCAGAACGACTGCCATCGGAAGTGGTCCTGCTACCTGCAACAGCTCCATCTCAACATCAAGTATAAGACAGGTATCTCCAATCATGTCGTTGACTGCCTAAGTCGGACTCCTGTGGTTGCACACACCAATGTGCTCCATTGTTGTGGACATGAAGCATCTAAGTGGCCCCAACTTTATTAGCAACATTCGGACTTCGCCACCACATATTAGCTCTTTGATACAGGCACAACTGTCACTGATTTTCACATTCAGGATGGACTCTTATGACACCTGGGCCATTTCTGTGTTCCTACAAGAGAGCGTGCAAAGCTGATTTGGGAATCCCACTATAGTCGAGTGGCAGGACATTTTGGCATAGAGAAAATTGTGGTCTTCATAAACATTTTTATTGGCCAAAACTTCGACAGGACATCAGCAAGTATATCATATTTTTCACTATCTGTGACATTACCAAGCCAGCCATCAAGAAGCAAGGCTTATACACCCCTCTTCTTGTTCCTGAGAAGCCTTGGGAATCCATCTCAATGGATTACATGTCTGGCTTTTCATCCACCAAGAAAGGAAATGACTACATGTTTGTGGTCATTGATCAATTTTTGAAGATGGCCATACTCACATCCTGTAAGAAGAATGTCACAGCGGAATATATTTCCAAGCTCTTCTTCAAATGAGTGTGGGTCCACTTTGGGATACTATAGACCATCATCTCTGATCGAGATAGCAGGTTCCTCAACACCTTTTGGTCAAGTCTCTGGTCTTTGTTGGACATAAATCTCACAAAATCCATTGTTTTCTACCCCAAAACCAATGACCAAACATAGGTCATCAATTGAATGATTGTGCACATCCTTTGGATGTACAATTATAATCATCCACATACATGGGATGAGATTCTACCCTATGTCCAACATAGTTACAACAAGGCTCTCCATAGTTCCACCAGCCATATCCCATTTCAGGTGGGTCTGGGATTCCAACCCTTGGGACCCATTGATGTTGCACTTTCTCTTTCCACCGCATAGATAGAATCTTCCCCTGATCATTCTACAATTGACAAAGCCACCATATTCATTGAGAGGATTCAGCACATCCGCCAACAGGTCCAGGAAATTTTGCAGAAATCCAATGCTAAGTACAAGCAACGCCATGATCAACACAAGGTACAACACAAGTTTCAAGTTGGCGACAAATTCTGGTTACATTTGCAGAAGGATCTTCTCACCAGGCCCCATCGGAAGCTTTTCCCACTTTTTTATGGGCCTTACACTATCACCACGGCTGTGGGTAGCAATTCTTTTGAGCTCAACACTCCACCCTTCCTTGTTCTTCATTCAGAAGTCAATGTGGACCTCCTTCTACCATATTTTCCATCATTATTGGACACCTCTAGATCATCGAACAGTTGACACTGTCATAGCTCAACCCTGACTGCATGGAACAAGCATCCACTGACCAGATAGTGGACACACAGGTCAAGGGCACTCGCTAGCAGTGAATCCAGCTTTATCAGGTTGTCAAGGTAGGGAAACTCCTACACCAAGGAAAGTGGATCACCTAGGGCCAAATCCAGCATAATTCTCCTCATCTGATGGGGGAACTCAATGCAATGGAGACCAATATTTCCTAAGAGGGGAGGATTGATCCAGGTGGATATTGGTGGCCACCCACCTATTCCAACTGGATCTTCTTCTCTGTTTTTTTTTAGCATGTTCTTCTGCATTGCCTTGTAATTGTGGGTTATACATTTTGGGGTTGTCTGAAGCCCCACACATCCTCCAGGTGGATACAGGTGGCCTCCCTCCTAATCGAATTGGATTATTTTGTATGTTTTCATGTTATCACATCTTGTTGAACTTCCAGGGTCATTTTGGGGCCCTAAACGTTTTTTTTTGTCTTGCCACAATCAAACTATAGACAAAGTCAAATTTTGATGGTGGAATGTGTAGTTCTTTGAAAGACCTTTCCAACGGGATATCACACACCTAAAATGGAGGTCATATGAAAAACTTACGACCCTGGGAACTTGAGGCACCAAATTACACCAACTTACCCATATGGCCCACATGACTTTTGGTGTTTCACCTTTTAGGGTTAGGTTTTTGGATTTCTAGGGTTTTGGAATTCATGAATAATATCAAAAAGGCCTATGGAGCCTCATTGTAATCCATTATGCTCAGATGGATGTGCGTAGCAGCCACATCTCTTCTCAGAGATAGCTACCACCATTCGAGCAAGTGTTTTAGTTCTGCAGTTTTACAGTTTCGACCTATTTCATTATTTAATAGAAGCTATTATTCACTGGATATTTTTGTTATTCTTCATATCTCTATGTTTATTGTATTCAGTCTGTTAATCAGTTTGTTCCGATCCTAAATCAGGATCATTGGTATCAGAGTTGTCTGCTCTTCTTTTATTTTTCTTCATGCATGTCCCCGACAAGATCTGGGTACAAGAAGTTGGGACTCGAACCAATCGATCCATTACAAGCTTGATCGCACTAGGCCCGACAACAACCCATGGGGGATGAGAAGAAATATTATGGATCAGGAGATCCTATTAAAATGTTTCTCGAGGAATCCCTCGTGTGACAAAGGATATAAATGATGGACAACTTCGCACAAATCCTTCGACAACTGCCCACAAGAGAAGCATCTTCATCAAGAGGCCAGGCAACCCCCTTCAAGGTTCATGTAAATTTTGATATTCCATTATTTGAAGGACTGATAGATGCGGATGTTGTATATTAATGGTTGAATATTCTCTAAGGATATTTTCGGTCCACAATTTTTCCGATAGGGAAAAGATCACTTTTTCACTCCTCAAGGTCGTTCCCCATGTTAAAGAATGGTGGGATACTTACTCTAAGAAAAGGGTCGTGGAGGAATCTACAATGTTTGTGCTGGACCCTACATGGGATTCCTTATGGGACTCCATTAAAGAATAGTACTACCCTATTGGAAGCTACAAGGACCAGTACACCAGATGGACCACCCTACGTCAAGAAAGGGACCAGATAGTACCAGATTTCACCAATATTTTCCATACCCTACGCACCAAATTGTGTATCAAAGACATTGAGCATCATCTGGTGCTCAAATACCATGGTTTCTTTCATATATACATTCAAAAACAAATGGATTTCCTGGGCATCGCCTTATTGGGCACGACTTATAGATACAATGTCAAGATCGAGCAGAAATTTAATCAGAAACAACGAGAGTTTGGATCTACAAACCCCTCATAGCCGTAGCAGGGAAAAGGCATCCCCAAATCAACACAGCAAGGGACCAAGTTGATATGGACTCCCTCAGGACAACCAGTCCAAGCTGCAACACAAGAATGGAAATGAGAAGACGAAGAAGGACACGAGAAAATGGTGTGAGTACCATACAAATCCTTGGCACAACACCGAAGAATGTCGCTCCAAGTAGTCCCTCATGGTCGAACTGAAGGCTTCTGAGTCAGAGGTCAATTTTGATTCTAAGTCAAATCCTGAAGGAGGTAAGTAGATTATTGACGCTGAACCCAGTGTCATTTCTCTACCACCAAATTTTGCCAAGTGAACCATAAGAACCAGAGGAAGGGGAATGCCTCTTTCACTCGCAGATGTGGGTAAAGGGGGCTCCAATTAATTTCATTGTCGACAACGGTAGTCAGAAAAACCTGATTTCAGTAGAGGTCATCAAGCGTCTGGACCTACCAATGACACTAAACTTGCATCCCTACACCATGGGTTGGCTTCGCCAAGGAAGAGATCTTCATGTCAGCCAACAGTGTCGTCTGCCCTACGACATCAAGACTTTCAAAGATGAGGTATTGTGTGATATTTCTCCCCTTAAAGTTTGTGATATTTGTGGAAGCATCATGGTGTGTATGACTCTAGACACCGCAATGTTATTATTACTTTGGGTAAAAAATTGTGTAGGATCCCAGAGGTAGCGTCGCCTACTGTTATTTCTTTAATCTCTGCTAAGCAATGCAGTAAGATCATTTCACAGACCAGGAAGTTCATCTTCTTTGTGATCCATGCTCACAATAAGAAGAAGTTCAAATCCACATCTGTGACCTCTACACAATGCCTCTCTTTGCAGTAGAAGCAAGTGGATGGGATCATGAAAGAATAAAGCGACATCTCCACCTCACCTATAGGGGTACCGACACACTACCAAGTCAATCATCCAATTGATATGACCCTCGATGCACCTCTACCTAATGGACCATTCTATTGGCACTCGTTGATGGAGAATGATGAAATCATGCATTAGATCCAAGATATTTTTCAAAAGGGGCACATCAGACCTAGCGCCTCACCTTACAGAAGCCTGATTGTACTAGTGTAGAAGAAGGACGGAACTTTGCGACTCTACATTGATTACAGAGCCTTAAACAAAATCATAGTCAGGAACTGCTACCCCATTCCCAGGATAGATGACCTTCTTGAACAACTCAATGGGGGAAATTTCTTTAGCAATATTGACTAAAGTCTGGCTACCACCAGGTTCCCATCGAACCAACTGATGTATGGAACACAGCCTTCAAGTCTAAAGAAGGTCTCTACAAATGGCTAGTCATGCCCTTTGGCTTAACAAATGCACCAACCACTTTCATGAGGTTGATCAATGATGTATTGAGACCCTTCACCAAATCCTGTGTGGTATTATATTTGGATGAAATCCTCATCTTCAGCAGAACGTGGGAGTAGCACATGTGGCATATTCAGCAGGTTTTGAGCACTATGCGGCAACACAAGCTTTATTCCAACTTGGAAAAATGCTATTTTTGCATGAACAGGGTCCAATACTTGGGCTACATTGTTTATGAGCATGGGGTACATGTTGATCTAGCTAAGATCCAAGTCATCCATGACTAGCCAGCCTTGACAACACTAATCGAGATTCGGAACTTTTTGGGACTAGCCAACTTCTACCAATGATTTGTGTTGGGATTCTCCCATATTGCATGGGCCCTCAGCCAGGTGACCAAGGGAGGTGGTAGTGCCAAGTTCATGTGGGGTAAGAGGAAGCAATGAGCATTCGATGATCTGAAGCATCGCTTATGGTCAACTCCAGTCCTCTCCTTTCTTGATCTACAGCACCAGATTGAGACTGATGCATCTGACTATGTTATGGGAGTAGTTCTCACTCAGCATGGGTATCTAGTGGCATACCATAGTGAGACGCTCTCCGATACTATCTAAAAATACCCCACCTATGACATAGAAATGTATTCCATTGTACAATACTTTCATCAATGGAAACATTACATTCTCGGGAAAGAGACGATCATACACATTGATCACAAGCCTCTACAATTCATACAGACATACGGGAAATTGCAGAACGACTTCCATCCGAAGTGGTCCATCTACTTGTAGCAGTTCCATCTCAACATCAAGTATAAGACAGGTATCTCCAATTGTGTCATTGACTACCTCAATCGGCCTCCTGTGGCTTCACTCACCACTGTGATCCATTCCTGTAGGCATGAAGCATCTTAGTGGACCCAACTTTATCAGCAACATCCGAACTTTACCACCATGTATCAGCTCTTGGGTACAGGAGAAACTATCACTGATTTTCACATTCAGGATGGACTCTTATGGAACTTGGGCCATCTTTGTGTTCCTACAAGCAAGCGTGCAAAGCTAATTTGGGAAGCCCACTACAGTCAGGTGGCATGACATTTTGGTGTAGAGAAAACTGTGGTCGTTCTTCAGAAACATTTTTATTCGCAAAACCTCGACAAGATATCATCAAGTGTATCAGATCTTTCACTATCTATGCCATTTCCAATCCAGCCATCAAGAATCAAGGCTTATACACCCCTCTTCCTATTCCTGATAAGCCTTGGGAATCCATCTCAATGGATTACATGTCTGGCTTGTCATCCACCAAGTAAGGAAATGACTGTGTGTTTGTGGTCATTGATCAGTTTAAGAAGATGACCATCCTCCCAACTTGTAAGAATAATGTCACAGTGGTAGATACTGCCAAGCTATTCTTTGAATGAGTGTGGGTCCACTTTGGGATACCACATACCAATCTCCGATCGAGACAGCAGGTTCCTCATCACCTTTTGGTCTAGTCTCTAGTCTCTGTTGGACACCAAGCTCACAAAATCCACTTCTTTCCACCCCCAAACTGATGGCCAAACAGAGGTCGCCAATCAAATGATCGTGCACATCTTGCGCATGTACAATTCGAAGCATCCACGTACATGGGAAGAGATTATCTCCTATGTCCAACATAGTTACAACATGGCTCTCCATAGTTCCACTAGCCATAGCCAATTTCAGGTGGGTCTGGGATTCCAACCCTTGGGACCCATTGATGTTGCACTTCCTCTGGACACTACATAGACATACTCTTCCCCTAATCAGTCTATGATCAAAAAATCCACCAGATACATTAAGAGGATTCAGCACATCCGCACACAGGTCCAGGAAATTTTGTGGAAATCCAATTCTAAGTACAAGCAACGCCATGATCAACACAGGGAACCACACTAGTTTCAGGTTGGATACAAAGTCTAGTTACATTTGCAAAAGGAGCATCTCACCGAGCCCCGTCGGAATCTTATCCCACTTCGTTATAGGCCTTACACTATCACCAAGGATGTGGGTATCAATGCTTTTGAGCTCAACACTCCACCCTTCCTTGGTCTGCATCTAGTATTCAATGTGGACCTCCTTCGACTATATTTTCCACCATTATTAGACACCTCTGAGATCGTCGAACAACTGACACAAATAGATCTCAACCCTAACTACATGGAACAAGCATCCACTGACTAGATAGTAGACACTTACAGGTCAAGGGCACTCGCCAACAGCAGATCCATCTTTATCACGTTGTCAAGGCAGGGCAACTCCTACACCAAGGCAAGTGGCTCACTCGGGGCCAAATCCTACAGAACTTTCCTCACCTGATGGGGGACCTCAATGCAATGGAAACCACTACTTCCTAAGGGGGGAGGATTGATCTAGATGGATATTGGTGGCCACCCACCTGTTAGCGTCAGAAGTCACTCCTGGATTGCTTGCAAGAGAAGAGACCGACACCCATCAGATTAATGTCACGGTTTGTTTTAAATGGTGATTGAATGGGGGTAAAGACTCAAGTAAATATCCTTCTAACTCGGGGACTGAGTCTGGTACGTAAAGAACGAAGGAGGTCTGGACTCCCAACTTCATCCAGTGGGTTGATTTAAAGTTGAATAGGTGGAAGACTTGGGAGAAAGTGAACAAACAGCTCTGGGCATCAGGCTTGCAGCGGTTTGTAGGGGAAAAACTCTGAAGAAGGATCCTCCTGGTTCAGGGCTTCAAGGAACTGAAAAGAGACTTGACTGGATCCTCCAATTCCAAGTCGTTCAGCGTTAAAGAAATCACAGAAACTGATTAGAGGCTCCGTAACTATTACAGTGATCCATTACAACATCATCCTATAATAGCTACAACTCGACTGGATCCTCCAATTCCAAGCTGCTCTAACACAGTGTACACAAAGATATGAAAGAAACTGGCATCCATAAGGCAAGAAGTCTCCAGAGCTCATACATAACCAGAACAACAATGCTTCATTAAAACTTTACAGCCGGGAGCTCTGCTCAACCATCGATACCTTCAAAAAATGGCAGAAATGCCTACATATACTTGGAACAAAAACCCTGGAAGTTAAATCGAGACATTGCCTTGAAGACATTACGTCTTCACATTTACTCTGCATGCAGTCTCTGGACGTTCGTGAACTTCAGTTAGACACAATCGCATTCCAAAGGACCTGTGAATGAATTGACAAGCTTAGAGTCATTTCTGGGCTTTCCATTTATGGAGGAAACGATGTTCAACCACCATTAACTACTGCAATAACTGCTTCACTGAGATCGGGAAAGACCCGGTCGATTCTGTATCAATAGGACATGGAGGCCTTCGTGATGACTGGGAGACTTGACACAAAGTGATGGACGGATGGTGACCAGGCAGGGGTAGTTGGACACGCTCGATGCAGATATGGGATGAGGAGAGTCCACGTGGACGGATGGGTAGAGGGAAAATGATAGGGCAAATGTACGTGGCAGGATTCACGAGATTTGAAGTGCACGAGCCGGATAAACAAGACACAGGGGCCGGGAAGAGAATATGACTTGGCATGACATGGGAATGGACATGGCAGCAAGGAAGCGTGTGATGAGGTTTCGGGCTTTCGGGGATTTGGGACTCGCGAGTTTGAAGTGCGCGAGTTCCTTGCCTCCGGGATCCCCGATATCCCGATGTGCGATGAGCTCCTCCTCTTGGGAGCTAGCCCCTACCAGCTGGACCATAGTCCATATGACCTGTCCCGGGTGTGACCGCTGTCCAACTTTCCATCGGGTTTTCGGCATTCTTGATGACACGATGTTTGTGTCCACGAAACTTGCGATTCCCTGAAACCCGATGGCTCATGGACGTTGACTTGTCGACGGTCCGCTCCTTGGTGCAAAGCCTGCCACCTTGTTAGTGATATTTCTTGTAAAGGGGCTAGAATGCAAAAGAGTGGGTTAAAAACCCACTTGTCCTAAGTTTTGAATGCTAATGCGCCCATGGTAAGCGACGAGCAAGTTCAAGCGGCAGGGATTCGCGCGCCCGGATCAATGACGCATATAGAATTTCAGACCCCCCTGCCTTTCTACCTTTAAGCGGGGTGGAGGGGGGGGGGG
>ML792676.1:243841-262529 GCA_009831015.1 Picea engelmannii
CAGAGCTCATACATAACCAGAACAACAATGCTTCATTAAAACTTTACAGCCGGGAGCTCTGCTCAACCATCGATACCTTCAAAAAATGGCAGAAATGCCTACATATACTTGGAACAAAAACCCTGGAAGTTAAATCGAGACATCGCCTTGAAGACATTACGTCTTCACATTTACTCTGCATGCAGTCTCTGGACATTCGTGAACTTCAGTCAGACGCAATCGCATTCCAAAGGACCTGTGAATGAATTGACAATCTTAGAGTCATTTCTGGGCTTTCCATTTATGGAGGAAACGATGTTCAACCACCATTAACTACTGCAATAACTGCTTCACTAAG
The DNA here is from genome assembly GCA_009831015.1 of Picea engelmannii. Lineage (NCBI taxonomy): Eukaryota > Viridiplantae > Streptophyta > Pinopsida > Pinales > Pinaceae > Picea > Picea engelmannii. The sequence continues at coordinate 244,179 of ML792676.1, forward strand.
ATCGGGAAAGACCCGGTCGACTCTGTATCAATAGGACATGGAGGCCTTCGTGATGACTGGGAGACTTGACACAAAGTGATGGATGGATGGTGACCAGGCAGGGGTAGTTGGACACGCTCGATGCAGATATGGGATGAGGAGAGGCCACGTGGACGGATGGGCAGAGGGAAAATGATAGGGCAAATGTACGTGGCAGGATTCATGAGATTTGAAGTGCACGAGCCGGATAAACAAGACACAGGGGCCGGGAAGAGAATATGACTTGGCATGACATGGGAATGGACATGGCAGCAAGGAAGCCTGTGATGAGGTTTCGGGCTTTCGGGGATTTGGGACTCGCGAGTTTGAAGTGCACGAGTTCCTTGCCTCCGGGATCCCCGATATCCCGATGTGCGATGAGCTCCTCCTCCTGGGAGCTAGCCCCTACCAGCTGGACCATAGTCCATATGACCTGTCCCAGGTGTGACCGATGTCCAACTTTCCATCGGGTTTTCGGTGTTCTTGACGACACGATGTTTGTGTCCACGAAACTTGCGATTCCCTGAAACCTGATGGCTCATGGACGTTGACTTGTCGACGGTCCGCTCCTTGGTGCAAAGCCTGCCACCTTGTTAGCGATATTTCTTGTAAAGGGGCTAGAATGCAAAAGAGTGGGTTAAAAACCCACTTGTCCTAAGTTTTGAATGCTAATGCGCCCATGGTAAGCGACGAGCAAGTTCAAGCAGCAGCGATTCGCGCGCCCGGATCAATGACGCATATAGAATTTCAGACCCCCCTGCCTTTCTACCTTTAAGTGGGGTGGAGGGGGGGGGGGGTCCGGAATCGCGGGCGCATCTCTCCAACGGACCAAATTAGAGCGCCCGGATCAATGGAGATGAAGGCAATTCCGGACCCCCCCTGCCTTTCTACCTTTAAGCGGAGGGGGGGGGTCCGGAATCGTGGACGCAACTTTCCGACGGTCAAGATCAACACGCCCGGATCAACGGTGCTTGGACAATCCTGTCCTTCTCAGCTGCCCTATGTTTAGCCAGCGTGGGCCCTTCTCCCATCATGTCATCCTCTAGAACCACCTTTCCCCCGCTGCCATGGGTCATCTGTCCTTCTCCACTCTTTCGTCCAGATGGCCCTTTCCCTATCTCACCGTCCACTCACCACTTGCCACGTGTCCCTTTCCCTCCATGTCGGTCTCACACTAAAATGCGCCCATCTCGTCTACCTTCCTGCCTACTCCGCCTATAGCCCTTTTTTCCATATGTCATCCCCTGCCGCCTCTCTCACACCTCAGTGCTTCATACTCCACTCCCCGCTGAGTTTTCCCCATCACTCCATTCCCGTGCCCCACCTTCCGCACTGGCCTCCATGCCTATTCTTTAGGCCAGTCAGTTATTCCAGGTGGCAACGCAGGAGGCCTTCCATGTTCTGAAGGTTCCGAGTTGGCCGAGCCATCCTCAATCCCGATGAAGCAGTTATTGAAGAGGTTGGTGGTGGTTAGACATCGCCTCCACCATAATGGGAAAGCACGACAATGGATTAAAGGCACGTCGATTCACCGTTGGAACTGTCAAAGAGTTAGATTGTGTCTGACATAAGTTGCACGATATTTCATAGGTTGACTGTTAGAAATCCATGCAAACGCAAAGCCTTCAATATAGTGTCTTGATTTTGCTGTTGCTGTTGTTCTGAGTATATGAAGGTGTTTTCTCCATTTTTTGTATCTATCGATGGTAGAGCTAAGCTCCCAACTGTAAAGTTTCAGTAAACATTCTGGTTCCCTGGTTATGTATCTGTGTTTGAGACTTCTTTTTTTATGACAAACAGTTTTCCTTTTTCATCTATGTTTCATCTCTTGCTGGAGAGTTCATGATCGAATGCTTCGTATGAATTAACACAGTTTTGTTATGATAAAGGATTTATTGTTGCATTGTTGTTTTCTCTTGTTTCCCGCATTTGGAAGTAAGAAGATCTTGTCTTCAGATGCCTGCTCTCACAGTCTGTTAGAAGCTTGATGCCTATAGCAGACCCTTGCACCTTTCTTATGAAGTCTTCCATCTACTCACCCTTATTTCAACTCATTGTTTGAAGTTTATCAAGACCTCACTCGTTCATGCATACCCAGCCTAGTTTCAGAACCGAGACGACTGTTTCGAGTTTGCTTCCATTTGATCACCCCTTTCAAACAATCATGACATTAAATTGATGGGTGTCAGGCTCTGCTCCTGCAAGCAATCCAGGAGTGACTTCTGACGCTAACACACCTATAATCCACTTTCTCTTGCGGTCCCACATGCTAATCCGGCGATTGCCAGGATATCTCTTTTCGCGATCTCGTAATTATGCATACAAACCTTAGAAGCTCTAACCTACGAACCTTCGAGCTTGCGATACGCCGATGGCACTTGGCGTCGTCCTCCTACAAGGATTGTTCTTCTAACACCTGTCCTCCACTACGATCCGTAGCTCCATTGAGAAATCGCGTATCGGGATATCTCTTTTCCCGCTGTCATGTGCATGGGACTTTTAGTTCCCCGATCCCCGACTCTGCGGGATCTCTCGCCACGTGCCTCAGCTGACGGATGGCTCTAATTCAGTCGGGAAATCACGCATCGCGATTCACTAATGTCAGAACTCTCTGTCTCCAGAAACTCTGATCCTCCGATGAACAGAAATCCCGACTCTCCTTCTGATGTCTGACGCATGTCTAGCCAAGTTCAACGGCTAGGATCCCATCGGTCTTTCGAGACTCGAAAGGTCTCGGCTCTCTTACCCTTTGAAATCTCGATACCAGAATTGTTACTAACACCACCTATTCCAACTAGCTCCTCATGTTCATTTTTTTTTAGCACGTTCTTCTTTACTACTTTGTAATTGTGGGTTCCACACTTCTGGGGATTTCTGAAGCCCCACACATCCTCCAAGTGGCTACGGGTGGCCTCTTGACTAATCCAACTAGATTATTTTGTATGTTTTCATGTCAGCACATCTTGTTGTACTTCTAGGGTCATTTTGGGGCCCTAAACGTTGTTTTTTTGGCTCAGCACAATCAAATAGTAAATAGTGTCAGATTTTGACAGTGGAATGTGTAGTTATCTGAAATACCTTTCCAATGGGCTATCATGTGCCTAAAACAGAGGTCGTATGAAAAATTTACGACCCTAGGAAGTTAAGGTACCAAATTACACCAACTTACCCATAGGGCCTACATGACTTTTGGTGTTTCACCTTCTAGGGTTAAGTTTTTGGATATCTACGGTTTTGGAATTCATGAGTAATATCAAAAATGCCTCTGGGGCCTCATTGTAATCCATTCTTCTCAGACGGATGTGCATAGAAACCACATATCTTCTAAGAGATAGCTACCACCATTTGAGAAAGTGTTTTAGTTCTACATTTTTGCAGTTTCAGCCTATCTCATTATTTAATAGAAGATATTGTTCAATGTATATTTGTGTTAGTCTTCATATCTCTGTGTTTATTGTATTCAGTCTGTTAATTAGTTATGTTCGCTCCTAAATCCGGATCAGCTTGTGCTCAAGAAAATATCCCAGATTAGCAAAGACTTTGGGATGAATGCATCCAATAAGAGACTCTGGAGGAGTCTAAGAGAATCAAGCAGGAATGTAGTGAATAGAACTTGGCTCTTGTCTATAATACAAGGAAGAGAAAAGGAAAAATTTCTAGCAAGAAGGGTAACAATGATGGAGGATCATCGTAGCTAGGGAAGAAGAAGGACTTGAGTAAAATCAAGTGTTTCTGATGTCATAAGAATCGACATTATGAATCTTAGTGTCAAGAGAAGAAGAAAAAGGGTAATGGAAAGACTCAGATAGAAGAATCAACAGAGACATAGATTGATGAGTTTGTAGTGAAGTTTGAGAATCATTACTCATTGTTTTGTTTCCTTCCTACTAGCACAACAACAAAGAGTTATTGGTTCTTGGATAGTGGTGCATCTCATCGTATGACAAAATCACGAGTGATTTTTAGGAGTCTGACGGAGAGTGATGCAAATATTCATGTGAAACTTGGTGATGGTGCCAGGTGTGTAGTGAAGGGAGAGGGAACAATTATGTTCCATCTTGAGTCAGCAGGATAGTTAGATTCCTAGGATGTGCTTTACGTACCAAGTTTGAAGAAGAATTTTCTTTCAGTGTCATCTATGGAGGATAAGGGTTTTGTAATTACTTTTCAGTGAGGGTAGGTACTCATACGTCCATAGAATGCTATCCCTGACAGTACAAGGATCAGGGGTTAGAGGAGGCACTTTATACAGGTTGTAGGGAAATCATGTTCAGACCTTAGTACACGGTAATGACAGCCTATATGAGTTATGGCACAGGAGGTTGGGACACCTACACTATAGGGATTTTCTAATTCTATGCAGAATTTTTACATGTCTTCCATAGTTCAAGATTGAGCAGCAAGGAGTGTGCAAAGGGTGTGCACTCGGAAATAATTCCAATGATGTTTTTCCTAGCAGCGAGAGTAGGTCTAAAGGGATTTTTGATCTTAGTCACTCATATGTGAGTGGGCCAATGTCAATAGCATCATTATAAGGATTGTCATATTATGTGACATTTGTTGATTATTTTTCCAAGAAACCCTGGATATTCTTTATGAAGGCCAAGGATGAGGAATTTAGTCGGTTCAGAGAGTTCATGGCTTAGGTAGAGAACCAGAAAAGTAATAAGATCAAGGTATTGATGTCTAATAATGGGAGAGAGTACAAATCCAATGACTTCAAGGATTTTTGTAAGGAGGAGGGAATAAAGAGGGAGCTAATAGTCTCATACAACCCTCAACAAAAATGGGGTTGTGGAGAGAAAGAATCGGTCCATCATTACTTTGATCGGGGCTATGATACATGACCAGGAGATGCATAAGTTTCTATGGTTAGAGGCATGTAATACGATAGTGTATGTGTAGAATATAAGTCCTCATAATATATTGGGGGACAAGACTCTAGAGGACTCATTCTTAAGACTAAAGCTAGAGATTAGTCGTTTGAGGATATTTGGTTGTCCAGATTACATCCATGTTCCTGTGGATAAGAGGACGAAGTTGGAGCCTTCAAGACAGAAGTTATATTTGTGGGTTACATCAAGACCTCAAAGGATTATGATCTTCATTCCAGCAAAATGGAAGACAGTTGTGAGAAGAGATGTTAATTTCAAGGAGAACTTGACATCTAGGAGTACTCAAGAGTCATAAGAAGTGACAGACGACGAGGAGAAGTAGGCTCCAAAGGATGAGAAATAGTCAACAGTTCAAAATTTAGGTGGGGAGGAGGAATTATCCCCTTCCAGTGCATTCAGAGACCGTAGGCCTCCGAAGAAGTTTCTGAACTATATGGCACTTATGAGTAGCATCATTGATGTTGAGCCTTCCAGTTTTGAGGAAGATTCAACTCAATAGTTATGCCATCATTCCATGATAGAGGATTACACCTCTATTATCAGGAATGATTTTTGGGACATAGTGTTGATATTTGAGGGGAATTCAGTTGTGATTTCCAGGTGTCTCTACAAGATCAATCATGTTATCGATGGTAGCATGGAGAAGTTCAATGTGAGGTTTGTGGTGAGAGGTTTCTCCCAGAAAGAGGGAGTAGACTATGAGGAGACATTTTCTCCAATCTCCAAGTATTTTTCTATTCGATTTGTCATTTCTAATGCTTTAGTTATGAGGTAGGGGATACATTAGATGTATGTTAAAACAACTTTCCTCGACGATATCATTGAGGAGGAAGTATGCATAGATCAACCTCGGGGATTCAAGGTGTTATCACATAAACTTGTAAAAGCCTTAGGGGTTTTTGATTTCTACTTAAGCCTATATTTTCCCTGTATCTCTTCCTTTTTTAGACTTGTTCATAAGGTTTTTTATTTCAGTTTATATTTTTCTTCTTTGCCTACCCAAGTGGTGTCATCCCTAAGCCTTTTTTGTTTTCTCTAAAGTCGAGAAATTCTCTTTTTACCTCTGTCATTGATCCTCTGCTTTCCTGAGCCTTCAAACAGTCATCCAAGAAATTTTTCACAAGATGCAGTCGTGAGAACCAAGTGCAACACTTGAAGTAGTCTGATATAAAAGAAAATCAAGCAAGCGAGCAGGATCAACTTTCGGTGACAGAGATCAATCTAGCAGATCGGATCAACGGCCATCGGGTAATCGAGATCATACAGTTGCACCAATTTTAGTGTCAAGGAGAGGTATGAAGTCGCGAAATGATCAGATCCATTCATTTCATAAGGACACGTGGTGCACGATTAACATAAATCGTGATTTCACTAGTCAGAGAAGTCAAAGAGCAAAGTCTTTGGAACTCGTGAAATGAGAAATCACAAAAAGATCGCAGTAGTTGATCAAAGGAGAGATATGGACCGTTGGATCAACTTATCTCGATTTGGCGAGTCAGGAAAGTAGGAGGGTAGAGTTTTGAAGACTCATGACACACGAAGTCCAGAAATAATATTCATCATTTGATGCAAAGGTATACGTGTCGCCCGATCCAAGCAATCGCGATTTTGCGACTCGGGGATTTCAGCAGGGATCACAATTCAAACTTGCGAAACATGAAATCTCGAAGCAACTAGGAATTAGGAACACGGTCGCAGCCCAAATTCAGATGAAAAGGATCTACAAAAAGGATCAAAATGCCCGAGTTGGTCACAGAGGAAGATCTGTGTGACCTCGAGGTGCCATAATTGACTCGGATTCGTAAGATCACCCAAGAAATTCATGGGTGTCAGGCCTTTCCCCGATCCCGATGCAGTTAGTTAATGGAAATAGGGGAGGTAGTTGAAACCTTGTTTCACCCCGTAATAGGAAATCATGGAAGCATCGGTCGTGGAGGTAGGTTGTCAACCCGAGGTCTACCTGTCAATGAATTTTCCTGCAAAACCCATACTGATCTGAGATCGCGTCTGACAGAGGAATGCAAGTGAAAACTGGCAGAATAAGGTGCATATGCGAAGCTTTGAATGAAGTATCTAGGTCACACCCTTGGTGTTGGAAGGTTGCTTTGAGTATAAATACTGATTTTTTATCTTTTTTTAGGGTGGATGATAGAGCTAAGCTCTCGTATTGTAAAGTTTTAGTCAAGTCTTTGGTTCTTTGGTTATGTATTGTGATCTGAGATTTATTGATTAGTCGAAGTCATATTTATTTCTCCGTCTTATTTTCCTTTGATATTGAGAGAGTTCATGTATGACCGATTCTCATGAATTTTTGTGATTGTGTTATTATGGATGTTGATTGTAATACCGTCATGATTTCTTTCAGTTTCATTGAAATTGGAACCCAATAAGATCTTATGTTTTCATTTTTTCTTCCCTAGGCTGCTGAAGACCTAATGTTCATGGCATGTCTCTACATTTTCTTACCAAAGTCTTCCTCCTACTCACCCTAACTCTGACTTACTAACTGAAGTTGATTCCAGACCTCATTGCTTACGCATACTAGTCTAGTTTTCTGAGTTAAAACGATATTATCTCGATTTTGTGCCCATTCAACCCCTTTAAAAAATCAACCTCTGACATAAAATTATGATGGGTACTAGGCTTACCTTGATGCAATCCGGAGGTGACTTCTAGTGATAACATTTATGGCATCATTGTCGAGGATGAATTGAATACTTTTCCTAGGATTGAGCGACAAAGTCCATTGATTCTGAAGGTGCATCAGAACTCATAACATTGAAGATTGTAACTGTGCACCTGGCGACTCCGCTATTCTAGTTTCAACTTCCAAAGGTAGACACATGAGGTATACTCCACATCTACCTTTGGAAACACCTAAATTTGACCCAGAGAAAATTATCAGAAGACAACAGACCCTTCAGGACAATACTTTTGTTTCTTAACCAGGTATTTCTGATGATTTTCACTATCCTCCTATAGTATCTCCAGTAGTTGTTTCTCATTTTCCTATTACACCTCATGTTCGAGCTTCTAGAAGTTTAAATTTTGGGAGTTTTCCTGTTGATTTCCCCTCTCCCAGTTTCACTACTCCCCCTCCTATTACAGTTGTTGCTTTGACAGAGAGGGAAATATTTGTTACCTCAAGCCCTGTGGAATTTTCTCTGAATCCTCTGTTGTTTCTTTTTTCTCCCAGAAGCACAGCCACAGCCTCACCTGTCCGAACTCCATCTCCTCCTGGTTCTCCTCTTGTTCACATCCAAATGGCAGGTTCTAATCCTCCTAGGAACAGGATGGCTGAAATATTAGCTGCTAGATACGCCCCTCTAGTTTTACCTCAACCTATGAATGCTCTCCCAACCATAGATAACCTTAAGTACATGCCCCAGTTCACAGGGGAGGGAGACGTGACTGTAGAATAGCACCTTTCATCCTTTTATAGATTTGTAGAGATTCAGGCCATCGAAAATGAAGATGTGTGGATGAGAGTTTTTGTACAGAGTCTTGATGGAGATGCCAGGGATTGGTTTAAGGACTTTCCTCCCAGATCTATTGGCAGGATTGCTGCTCTAGATGATGCATTCTTAAGGAACTGGGGGATTAAAAAAAACCTCCTTTATTATATTACAGAATTTGGGGCACTTAAGAGAGAGGAGGGGGAATTTGTTTCAAGCTTTTCGAAGAGATTTAATAAAATGAATAAAAATATTCCAGCCGAAGTTAAGCCTACAAAATTCTCTACAAAAATGACTTATGCTAATGCTTTCAACCCTGACTTTTGCCTCCTGTTGAGAGAAAGAAGAGCTACCTCCTTGGATCATATGCAAGATGCATCCCTTGAAGTAGAATCCAATATATTGGCAGCTAACAAACTTAGGGGTAAAGATGATAGAGATAGGGGAAAGGGTAGGTATGAAAACCCGACTTCTATTTCCTCTGTTACCCCCCCTCAAATAGATGAAATGGCCAAGCTGCTAAAATCTCTTTCTGCTAGAATGGAAAAAATCGAATTAGAAGGAAAGCAGAACTACATAAACCCCAAAATGATGATAACAGAGGTAACTATAGGAGGCCTAATAATACCCCTCAGATTATTCAAAGAGACCAGAGGAACAAAGTTAGAGATGATCAAAAAATCCAGACCCCTCTCCAAAATAATCTTGTTGATGATGAAGAAGAAGGGGATGAAGACCTTGATCCCGAAATCCATTGTCTTGGGGACACCTCCTCTTTTCCTCACTTAACTCAGTCTGCATATGAGGAATATCTCATGGATATTTAGCTGAATCAGTTAAGCGAAGGGGACAAGGCCAATGATAGACCCAACAGATATAACCTCAGGTCCAAGAAGAAAGAAGGAAAGCTTAATTTTCCTGAGCAGCCTACCAAAGAAAAAAATCTTGTCGAAGATGTAGCAAGCAACAACAATGAGAAGGAAACACAGAACCCCCCACCAATAACCAAAGGTCCTATCCCAGAGGTAAAACAAATTTTGAAGCCTCCCTCCTGTTTTAATTTTTAGCATGAGATTCAGAAGATTACGATTCCTGTACCCCTTTCAGAGCTGGTCAAGAATGAAGATTTCAAAACGAGCCTCTCTAAGTTGTTGATGCTTGAACCCATAATTCATCCCACAGAATTAGTCAATTTGCAAGATGAAAATCCAACTGTCATATTAGGACCTTTGGTAGAAGATAAATATGATTCCTCTCCCCCCTTATACACTTCATTGAACATCCATGATAAGGTGTTGCATAACTTCTTAATGGATTTCGGAGCATCCCACAATCTTATGCCTAATATTGTCATGCAAGAACTCAAGTTGGAAGTTACAAAATCTTACCATGACCTGTATTATTTCGATTCCAGGAAGTTGAAGTGCCTTGGGGTTATCAAAGACATGATCGTGTCCTTGTTCTAGCTGTCGATGAAGAGTGTAGTCATGGATATCATAGTGGCTAATGTTCCCCCTAAGTTCGAAATGCTCCTATCTAGATCTTGGATAAAGAGACCATGAGTAACCTTGTAGATGGACCTCTCATACGCCACCATTCATTTTTTTGGGGGGGAGCATAGAAGATTTTACAGGGAAGCTCAGTTGGCATATATTATTAGTGATGAATCAAACCCCACCAATCATCCTATATTTTCACTTGACATTGATTTGGGGTCTACTTTGTTACAGCTCACGGATGCTCTTGAAGCTCCTCTTGAAATCAGAAAGCAACTCATTCATTTTCATGAAATACCTCCCCCAACTTCCTCTGTCTGGAATATGTTCTTCGATGGAGCCTCTTCTAAAGAAGGGGTTGGTTCTGGAGTGGTTTTTGTATCACATTATCAAGAGACTATACCTTTGTCCTACAAACTAGAATTTGAAGCTACCAACAATGTGGCAGAGTATGAGGCTCTTGTTTTAGGTTTAAGAGCTGCGAAAGACATGGGGATTGAAGAGATAGCAGTATTTGGAGATGTTGAACTAATTGTTCATCAGGTCAAAAACATTTATCAAGCCAAGCACCCTAGGCTTAAGACTTACAGAAATTAGGTGTGGCACCTAATTGACAATTTCTTCTTAGCTTTCAACATTTCATTTATTCCAAGAGAGGGAAACACAATAGTTGATTCTTTGGTTGTTTTAGCAAGCAATTTTAGAATCCCTTTGCCACCCAAGCTCAGGTATGATGTTGAGGTAAGATATAGGCCCTCTGTACTTAACAATATCAAGCATTGGAAGGTGTTCAAGGATGATCTTGAGATCAGAAAATTTCTCGAGTCTGTTATGATGAGTTCTCTACATTACACATTGACCAGGATCATGATTCTGAAGGTGATCGTCCTGCTGATGTATTTTTAAATCAAATTTCTAATCACCATATCATTCAGTTTCCTAGTAACCACATTTGAAAGGGGCTAGTTCCTTTAGAAAGACTGTTCTATGGGAACGATGTGGCAGTAAAGTTTAAAGGCCCAACTGAGAATGTTGATGTATTCGAGTGCAATATTGGCATAGAGGAGGATCCAAAGTTTGTCAAGTTGTCAAGTAGCCTGTCAAGGGAGCAGAGAGTTGAGTACACTGTGATATTAAAGGAATTTTCTTATGTGTTTGCATGGATCTATGAATACCTAAGAACATATGACACCAGTGTCATTGAGCACAAGATCCCACTGAAGGAGGAAGCTAAACCTTATAGACAGAAATTAAGACAAATAAATCCTATGTTGCTTCCTATTATGGAAAGGGAGGTAAAGAAGTTGTTGGACACCCAAATCATTATCCCTTTGAGATATTTTGAATGGGTGGAAAACTTGGTTCCAGTAAGGAAAAAGAAAGGAGAAATCAGACTGTGTGTCAATTTCAGAAACCTGAACAAGAGCTCAAAGAAGGATAATTACCCTCTGCCAAAGATGGAACATATATTGCAGAGGGTAACAGGTGCATTTAGGATTTCCATGATTGATGGATTTTCTCACTACAAACAAATCTTTGTTCTGCCTGAAGATAGAGAGAAGATGACCTTCACCACCCCTTGGGGCACATTTATGTATGTCAAAATTACCTTTGGACTAATGAACACAGGAGCAACCTTTCAGCGAGCCATGGACATCACCTTCATTGGAGAAAAGGATAAATTTTTGGTCATCTATCTGGATGACATAACAATCTTCTCCAAATCTGATAAAGAACATTGTCAACATCTGAAAAGGGTCTTCTCAAAATCCAGATGGTTTGGTCTCTCCCTAAATACCAAGAAGTCTTTATTTGCCATGCAGGAGGAAAATTGTTGGGATGCATTGTATCAGCTGAGGGGGTTAGTATTGATTCAAGCAGAGGAGAAGCTATTCAAGATTTATCAGTTCCCAGATCCAAGAAAGAATTTCAATCCTTCCTAGGAAAAATCAACTTTTTGAGAAGGTTTGTTTCAAATTTTGTTGAATTAGTGAAGCACATCACAGCCATGCTCAGGAAGGGGGATGAAGTAAAATGGACTATTGAATCCAGAGAATCCTTCAACCAAATCAAGAGGAACTAACTGAATCACATGTGCTTATCAGTCTTAATTATTCCAAGAATCTTTTTTTTTTCCTTTGCTTCATTTGATACGGTGGTCGTTGTTTTACTACAAAATAATGATGCAGGGATGGAGCATCCTATTTCATTTTTTAGCAGAGCACTTAGAGACACAGAAGTCAGATATGACATCATGGAGAAGCAGGCATATGCCTTGGTGAAATACCTAAAGGATTTTAGAGTCTATGTCATGCATTCAAATATCATTGCATATGTTCCCTCAGTTGTTGTGAAGGACATCCTCATCTAGCCTGACATAGAGGGGAGGAGGAGGAAGTCGATTACCAGAATCCTTGAATTTCACCTGGAAATAAAACCCACCGAGCTAGTTAAAGGCCAAGGTTTAGCGAGTTTGTTGGATAAATCTAATTGTAAAGATTTGGAGGTTAATTTCATCAATGCTCGCTCAAAAAATCAGCAGGCTAAAGTGTCTAATAAGAGCACTCAAGACAGCCCCCCATTGGCAGAATGCACCTAGTACAAAGACATTATATTTTTTCTGCGAGAATTGCGACCTCTAGATGCTATGGGAAAAAGAAAGGAAAGAGATCTTAAGATCAAAGCAATTAAATATTGCCTTCTTGAGCAGGATTTGTATTGGAAAGACCCTCTGGGGAAGCTTCTGAGATGTTTAGACCCACCAGAGGTCCAAAAGATTATGTTTGATTTTCATGATAGCCTATGTGGGGACATCACTTCTGGAGAACCATGGCCTACAAAATTCTCAAGGCTGGCTATTGTTGGCCTACTCTGTTCAGTGATGTCTGTGCGAAAATTAGGGCTTGTATTAAATGTCAAAAATTTGTTGGGAAGAAGCATCTCAAGTCTCTGCATTTGAAGCCTGTAGTAGCTTCAGGACCCTTTCAGTTGTGGGGCCTAGAATTTATTGGGGAGATTCATCCTCCTTCAAGTGGTTAGCATAGGTGGATCTTAACTGCAACAAATTATTTCACCAAGTGGATAGAATCTATCCCCATAAGGAGTGCCTCTCATAGAGTAATCATTTGTTTTCTTGAAGATATTATGGCAATATTTGGTTGTCTGAAAAGGATCGTCATTGATAATGTTGCATCCTTCAAGGCTAAGCCATTAATCCAGTTTTATAAGTAGTTTGGAATTTCATTGATTCACTCAAGTCCGTACTACCCCCAAGGAAATGGATTGGCAGAATCCTTTAACAAGGGACTTATAAATATTATCAAAAGATTTCTAGAGGACAACAAGAAAGCATGGGATTCAAAGATCAAATTTTCTCTATGGGCGGATAGAGTGACAACAAAGAGGTCCCTGGGCATCTTTCCTTTCCAATTGGTATATGGGACTGAAGTAGTTTTCCCTTCTCAACTTGCCCTTCCTGTGGCAAAATTTTTCCAAGACTGCCACGGAGAACCTAACGATATGATCAGAAGAATTCATCAGCTGGTAGAAATCCAGCATACTAGAGAGCATGTGATGGACAGAGTGCATGACCATCAGCAGAAAATCAAGCAGGCCTTTGACAGGAAAAGCAGTAAGGAGGATTTCATGCGGGGGGATCTAATGCTCAAATGAGATGCGCCCAGATAGGACAAAGGAAAGCATGGTAAATTTGAATCCCTTTGGATTAGACCCTTCAAAATTTCTGAGACACTTTCAAATAATACCTATAGGTTGCATAATTTGGAGGGTGATAAAGTTTTTAATGGCCCAGTAAATGGGCACTTCCTAAAAAAAAAAATTGTTTAAAGCCGCACTCGGAGTCCCACCATTGTAAATACCATTCATGTTTTATGTTTATTTTTATTTTAATAGGAGACTCCATAGCCCAAATCTAAGGCACTGGAACTACTTGTTCTTGGTAGATCATAGGGAGCATTCCATCCCATGTGGAGCCAAATGTTATCACATAAACTTGTCAAAGCCTTAGGGGTTTGTGTTTTCAACCTAAGACTGTATTTTTCCTATCTCTCCTCCTTTTGCAGACCCGGTCATAAGGTTTTTTTTTTCAGCTTATAGTTTTCTTCTTTGCCTACTCGAGAGGTGTCATCCCTAAGCCTTTTTTGTTTTCCCTAAATTTGAGTGCTTCTCTCTTTACCTCTATCATTTATCCTCTGCTTTCCTGAGCCTTCAACCAGTCATCCAAGAAATTATTCATGGGCCACATTCATGAGCACCAAGCACAACACTTGAAGCAGTCTGATATAAAATCAAATCAAGAGAGTGAGCAGGATCAACTTTCGACGACAGAGATCCATCTGGCAGATAAGATCGACGGCCATCGGGTAATCAGGATCATACAGTTGCACCAAGTTTAGCATCAAGGAGAGGTCCAAAGTCGTGAAATGATCAGATCCATTCATTTTGGAAGGACACGTGGTGCACTATTAACATAAATCATGATTTCGCGAGTCAGAGCAGTCAAAGAGCAGAGTCTTTGGAACTCGTGAAATGCGAAATCGTGAAAATATCGCATCTTTTGATCAAAGGAGAGATCTGGACTATTGGATCATCTTATCACGATTTCACGAGGTGGGAAAGTAGGAGGGTAGAGTCTTGAAGACTCGCGACATGCGTAGTCCCGAAATGATCTTCACCATCTGATGCAAAGGAATATGTGTTGCCCGATCCAAGCAATCATGATTTCGTGACTCGGGGATTTCAGCAGGGATCACAATGTTGTTAGACTATGAATGAATGTGCTTGTTTTACCATTGAAAATATCACTATTGTCACCCAACCATAGGCCAAATCCACCCTCTGATCACCTTGACCTTGATAGAGAGAAGAATCCTAGTAAAAAATCAATAGCCAAGAAAGGCTAATGCACCAAGCAAGAAGTAACCAAAGCTAATCAAAGAGTCCCACCCAAAACGGGTGCAGCACCTTCCCTAGGACTTGCACACGGGACTGCTAGACTGCAATGCGCAGAACTAGATTTCTGCAATTCTGAGAAGTGTGTCAAATGAGAGACTAGTGCCCTGTACTTATAGTATTCCTGACAGACTTGCATGGGCCAACTTCTCTCTCTGGGTACTAATTAATTCATATTAATTATCTCTCTTCAGTCAACATCTCATCTAGGGTTACTTTCATTTCTTTTCTTTCTTCTGGAACGTTCTAATCTCGTCAAAGGTCACAATAGAGGTTTATACCTCATGAAGCTACCATAATATAAACACTCCCTCCTAGCTAGGGAGGTATAACTGATAATGGTCTTGAGCACAAACAGACCATTCAACTGGTAGTTTCACGAGCACTGTCATTATTATCCAACTAGATAATCTCCATGACAATTGGTATAATATCAAATGATAGAACACAATTGTGTCTATCCATGGTAGTATGAAACTACTCAAGCCATGACACATAGTCACAAATAGTGGACCATATCCACCACAGTAGCATATCTCTACTGTCTGGAGACAAGCAGTTTCCATAACAATCATCTGATATCAACCTACACTAAAAATATTGTTAAAATAAACTAAATCATCTGGGCCAATCTTTCACTCACATCTATGAGATCTGAAATAATATCTTCCCTCAGAGTAGAAAATCAACGATGGGCTATCTAGCATATTATTCTCAAACAAGGAAGAATGATTGTTCTGATTTATGAGCCTGGACCATTCCTCACCCTAGGTCATTCCTCTGATACTAAACAAGGTGTAACCTGGAGAGAATGAATCTGCCCTAAGGAATGTTTGTCCCTGATTGTTGAGCCTGGACCATTCCCCACCATGGGCCATTCCTCTGCCACTAAACAAAGTGCAACCTGGAGAGAATGAATCCACCCTAACGAATGATTGTCCAGACCATTTCCCTTGTTAACCACAAGAGGAAAACATTGTCCTGTACCAACCTCCAAAATGGACCATTCCTCATGTTAACCACAATGAGAAACCGATGTCCAGCGAGGTGGGCCAGTCTTCTTGAGTAACCCTCAAGAAGAGAGACTGCCCTATACCACTCCCCATGTTAACCACAATGGGAAGTCATATTCTATGGTACATCAGCAATCTGGACCATTTTCTGAACTGGAAAATGTCTGTCTATCAGAAATCTCAATCCACTTTCTGAACAGGAAAGAATCTTCCCAAGATGGAATATTTTTCAATCTTGAAAATGAATTTCCTCAATAATATGTCAGTGCTCCCTCCCAACTTGGAGAGTCATTTCTTCCCTTTCATCTAAGGGATTTATTTCCACAATCCCCATCTTCTCTCAGAAATATGCAAACTTTATTCTGGATAGAGGCTTTGTCAGGATGTCTGTTGTCTACTCATCTGTGGGGATATACTACAGCTTTACCTCTCCTTCCTGGACTTTATCTCAAATAGAATAGTATTTGATCTGAATATGTTTCGACCTTTCATGAAACATGGGATGTTCTAATAATCTTATACAACTCTGATTACCACAATGTATTATGGTCAAATCTGGAATCTGATCAAATAAATCGGAGATTAACTTCCTTAGCCATATTGCTTATGTGCATGCTTCACATGCTATGATATATTATGCTTCTGTTGTGATGAGTGTGACAGAATTCTATTTCCTGATGCCCCAAGATATCATAGCAAAGCCCAAGCTGAAACAGATTCCTAAAGTACTCTTTTTGTCTTCTACACTTCCTACCCAATCTGATTTTGTGAATCCATGAAGCTATATATCACTGGATGTGGTATATCTTAATCCATAGTTTATTATCCCATGAATATATCTTAAGAAATGCTTTGCAGCTATCCAATTCTCATGTCTCAATTCCACCTGGAACTGGCTTAGTGTATTCACGACAAAGAAAATGTTTGGTCGAGTATTTACCAAATACATCAATGACCCAATTAATTGTCGACATAGTGATGGATCTACTGGATCTTTCACTTTTCTTATATCTGTATTCATAGGAGTGTCCATGGACTTACAATCCATCATTCCAAATTTCTGAAGGATATTTAGTGCGTACATTCCTTGTCCAAGGAATACTTCACCACGCTTCTGCCATACTTCTAGTCCCAAGTAATAATGCATGAGACCTAGATCTTTCATATCAAATTTAGAAGTTAGTTCCTTATTGCACTTGATGATGAGAGACTCTTTACCTGTTATGAATAGATCGTCAACACATAGTAGTATAATTACAAGTGCATTGTCCACAACTTTGTAGTAAAGGTTTGGATTTGCATGACTCTTGGAGAAACCAAGTCTCATTAGATAGCTATCCATTCTGGCATACCAAGCCCTTGGAGCTTACTTGAGTCCATATAGGGATTTATTTAATCTGCAAACATGAGTGTCTCTAAAATGTTCCTCAAACCCTTGAGTTTGTTCAATATATACTTCTTCTTTGATTTCTCCATTGAGTAAAGTTGTCTTTACATCCATCTAATCTAAGTTCCATCCCATGGAAGAGGCAAGAGATATGATAGCTCTAATGGAAGTATATCTAGCAACCGGAGCAAATGTTTCGTCATAATCTTCTCCCTCCTTCTCGGAGAACCCTCTAGCTATGAATCTTGCTTTATATTTATCCACGCTTCCATCTGCTGCATGTTTGATCTTATATACCCATTTTGAAGTTACCACTGGTTTTTCTTTAGGTCTAGGGACGATTTCGCATACATCATTTTTCATAATGGACTAGTGTTCTTCCATCATAGCTTCTTTCCATTGTCCCTTTTGAATTTCTTCTTCAAATGTGGTAGGTTATTCATCTAGAATCTTTGTCATATATGCTGCATAACTTGAGAATCTTTTAGGCTTCTTACTTTTTCTGAATGTTCCTTCTAGAATCATGAGTCTTTCTTCTTCTTATAAGGTAGCTTCAAGCCAAGATGGTCGTTTCTTGGTCTTAGGTACGATATATGAATCAATGGTTTCACATGGTTTCATAGGATGATCAGGTTGTTCCCTTTCGTCATTTTGGTTTTCTGTGCTTTCTTTAATAGGTTCTTCGATCTCTTCTTCTTCTATAGTTTCTTCTATGGATTTCTTGAAAGCCATATTTTCATTAAATGCTACGTCTCTGCTGACTTCGATCTTATTTTGTTCTGGAATATAGATTCTATAAGCCTTGGATGAATCGCTATATCCCACAAATATCCCCTTCTTTCCTGAGGGTTCTAGTTTATTCCTTTTATCCTTTAGAATGTGAGAGTAAACAAGACATCCAAATATTCTTAGGTTTTCCACATTAGGTTTCTTACCTGAGAAGGCTTCTTCCGGAGTCATGTCCTTCAATATGCGATGAGGACTTTGTTGATGGGGCCTAAATACACTTGATTCAATGTTAAGAACCAATACCAGATCTGAAGATATAATCACCACAAATACTGAATACATAATAGATCCACAAAACAAGATAGAAGAAACCGCATTCTATTATTA
>ML792676.1:264365-293312 GCA_009831015.1 Picea engelmannii
GTCCCATGGATAATTGTGGACCATAATGCTGAAGAAGACTGAAGAACCAAGGTCCCATGTAGAAAGGAAATCCACCATGCTGAAGTAGTCCAACCACCATTGTAATCCCAGGTCCCATGTCCAAGTGCTCATGTGAACTCCCCGTGGAAGATTTTGGAACCCACTAACCAACTCCAAATGATGCTCCAAAGACTGACACCTATCATGTGGATCCAAATAAGAAGATCCATCCACATAGTGGAAAAGGATCATAGCAGAATCTAGAATGAATAATACCACCATAGAATATGTACATTGAACGTTGGTAACTAGCTCATGATGTGGGACTTTGATGTTCTCTATAGAAGGTGGGGTAGAGTCATCAAATAAAATATGAAAGTGGTTGTCATCCCAAAAATGACAACTATCCATATACCAATCATCACAATCTGCCTCAAAATCGTACCAAGCATATATTTCTTGATTATATTCATCCTTGAGGCCCTCCATAAGAAATCTCTCCTGCATGTTATTCAATGAATTTTGAATACTATGAAAACTATCATTGAGGCCATCTGTGAGACTGTCAGTGAGGCGGTCTGTGAGGAAATGTGCAAATACATCCAATGTATCAAACAATTGATCTTTGAATGATTCAAGAATTTTTTTTAGGTTTTGAGAAGAAATAGCCATGTAAGCATCCTATGAACTCACCCAATAAGTTACGACAGAAAATCACGGTTTTTTCTGGAAAAACCCTAAAAAACTGTTGAAGTTAAAATACTCATAACTTCACTTTTCGGACTCCGTTTCGGCTGATTTTTTTTTTTGAAATTGGGTAAAATTGTGAGAAGAACTCAAATCTGTAACTTTCTTGGGAAAATTCGGCCTCCAACTGCTACAAAAATAAAAAAAAATTATCGCCGCCATCCGTAGAAAAAATCCTGAAAATTTGCAGATTTTAAAACTTCAATATCTTGACTTCCCGGACTCCGTTTTGGACGATTTTTTTTTTCAAATTGGGTGTTTTTCTGAGAGGAACTCAGATATACAACACTTTGCTACAAATTTTGCATAGAAATATACTGAAAATGTTTAGAATGTCACGGCCCTCTTTTTTCTTCTCCGAAAACAAATCTGCAAAAATAAAAAAATATTTGCCCACAATGTCTGCCCAAGGAAAGTTATATGATACCAATTGTTAAGAACCAAAGACTGAATATAGAAAGTACCACAACAAATATAGAAGAACAATATAGAAAAACACCACTTTATTATATCAAACCCTTGAGGTAGGGCAACACCATACAATGGATCCTATTATGGAAGGGATCCTCTCATGTTCGCTTGCCTCTTCGAGGGGGCAACCTCCTAATGACCTTCAGCTCCAAATACAATAATTCTCTTCATGTCTCATTACATTGCTTGAATCTCTTTATATAGTGATACCATCACCTAAGAACATTCTGGAGGAGGAATCTTCTAGAAGTAGAACCTTCTAAGAAGTCCTCTTACATTTATTATATCTAATTACCCATTTATTATATCTAACTACCATAGTGGGTCTTATTTAATAATATAGAGGACCTAGTCCACCTTACATTGAATGACCTCCACTATTATCACTATGGGCCCTCTGGCCCCCCCCCCACTACCTCTCTAGCTACCTTACATTCAACGACAGGAACCAAACCCACTGCCAAGGCCCAATTAGACTCTGTCGTGTTTAGAGTGGAATGGTTCTCTAGATCTTACGATCTAGCCAAATTATCGATGGGCCTTTTGTTTTCTGGTGAAGGATCTTCCTTCAATTAGGACAGTTCCTTTTCCATATTTCTCTTGGGTAGGGCTAATATGAGAGAGGTAAGCTAGTATAAACCAACTTGAAAAATAACAGGACAAAGGTTTTAACTAGAGAGAAGAGGTCAAGCTTGGGATAACTCGCTGCTCAAACATGCAGACAGTGATTCTATGCCACGGGGCCTAGTACTAATACATTAACCAAATGAGCATCCAATTATTGTTTGAGAAGAAAACTAATTTAACAGAAGAAAACACATATGTAATCAAGATCATGGTAAGAAAAATAATTCATCTACCATAACATTCATCACATAACAACACAACAATTTATCCTCATCATTAAAGCAAATAACATCAATACATTGCACCAGATAACTTGACAACAGAATTAATTCCTCTTACTCATTTACTGCATCATTCATGGAAAAGGAAAGGAAGTAATTCTTCTCCAACTCCAATCACATACATCTGATGAAAATAGCTTGTCTTTGGTCCAGAAAGGACTTCTCAATTCACAACAGTCTCAAAATAGTTATCAACAACCAAAAAAAAAGGAGTTCTTACAACAACCATCGACCCTTTACTCATCGATCTATGTCTCTATTTATAATCTAAAATTCAACTGTAATTAACGACTAAATACAATTTAGGCCAAACAAAAATTTCATCCAATAGTTTCTTTCAATGGTCCACCTGAGATGTCTCTTGAAAAGGGTGGCTTCTTTCATATTCAGACCAGCTAATAAACATATTTTAACAGGTTTGATCCCATGGGAAACTGTGTTGTTCCATAGGGGCAGCATATGCTCCTCTGATGTTTACTAAATGCACCCAGTATTTTACCAAACTGGAGTTCAGTAGTTGCAGCATGGCTCGAGCTCAGATCAGATGACCTGCAAATTGTTGTACTTGCCCTTGCATTGCATCGATGATTTTGCTCATTCATCGTCCTATAGCAAGTTTCATTCGGTGTGTATCTCGAACATGTCGCTTGATTCGATAAACTGATCGGGAGCGCTGCTCTCAGAGAAACCAGAATCCTTTATTGCGCCGATGATTCAGGTACGACATTCCTTTTGAGTCCTTCAGCAAGGCCACCGAATAATCTTCGTTCGACCAATCGGGGAGTATTCTTTCCTGCAATCAAGACAGAAAACGTTGTAATGATCTGAGCAACTTATGATAAGACATAAATAAAATCTAAAAAGACTAATATGTACCTGTGTGGCGCGCTAATCACAGTCATTTAATACTTACTTGATCTCAGTCTCTCCTTGGAATGACCTGTGATGACCTAGATGAAGTCATCGCTCCTTTTGATTAAGATGAATTATGTCATCGTATCATGGAATGGCAAATCAAGTACGGGATTCATGAGCATTTTAAATCGTCATAGTGATTTTTTTACCCTTGGTGCTGAAAAGAGACATCGAAGGTGAGCGTGTGTGTGCATAATCCCCCAAAAGGTTGGAAACCATAAAAGGAAAATCATTAAATGCCTCCAGAATCTGTATTACCAACCATGAAAAACATCATTCATTAAATAGCGGAGGTCTGGAGAGAGATCGGAAGGATCGTAACAAATGTTCTTTGTAACCTCGATCGGCGGTGTTTACATGATCTGGATTGCATCCGTCAAACAGCTGTGGAGTCTTGAGTCCTTAAACACCATGTTGCGATGCTTGAGTGTGTCACAGACACGCTATGTTTCATTCCTTCATTTTTCTATAAATTCTAGGAGTTCTGTGGGAAATCTTACGCTTGCGCCAAGCTTATACTCCCTGAAATTCTGGTCTTGCAAATTTATCTTGGTGAAGTTCTGTGTGGGCGTCCTTCATCACCCGTGGATGAGTGGGCTGCTACACTATTTCATAATGGGATCTCCTCTTGACATGGGATAGGGTCCATGGGGTAGTCGTAGTGCTAGGTATGAGCCCTAGTGTGCCTGGGATTCCTTTGGTTCAGCTTCCCGTGTCTTTGAAATCCCAAAAGGAGGTGGAGGCTTTGGCTCAAAGATGGTGTCGGTGTCCTCGATGGAGATTGAAGAAAAAAGGTGTGTATGAGGAAGGGACGCTTGTAAATGTGCCTTCTCAGGAGAAAAAACCACGGAGAAGAGGGAGTCCTAGAAAGGACACGACAAAAAGGGAGGAAACCCACCTTTCGGCTTAGCTGAACACGTGTCCAGCTGTTGAGGAGTTTGTGGAAATTACTCGCTTGTCAGAGCCAGTTGGGGTCATCGACAGAGGGGACGACAGCTAAAAGGGAAGGGGAAAAGCACCGGGTCCTCACGTCGAGAGTCTCGTTCAACAGTTAGAGTGGGTTAAACTTGCGATAGCCAATCTCTACCAAGAAAATAGAGATTTATGGCATCAGTTGGCGGAAAAATACCAGGGGATAATGTCATCACAAGGTCGCACAGAAAGAACAGTTTGGCTTCAGACACGGCTCTGGGAAGCCCAGGATACAATTGTGCAACTACACGAGGCACAGCATGCAGCGGAGGAGAGGGATACAGTGCCAGGCATCAACAATGACCTGGGGAAAAGTGCATATGTGAGAAAGACATAATGGGTGATCTTGTGCCTCACATTCTCTTGGGTGTCGTTTTGGACAAAAATTCCCTTTTTGTTTTTTCATTGTAAAGGTATTCCTGGTTTTACAGCTACCGAGCCAATTGGTCACGGCGTGGCTTAGTTGTATGTAATCTAAACTTGGAGGGAGTCTCTTAATATTAAATATTGGAAGTATTTTGAATGTATTAGGATTTCTTATAGGCAGTTATTTTGTGTTCCTTATCACAAATTATTAGTTCTCACACATCATTAAATATCGCAAGCATTATCGTTGAACCGATGTTTTGTTGATAAGTTTCTTCTTGTAAGATGACTGATGTTAATTGATGCTTACGCGGCGTTATAAACGCTGGGCCAAAAAATAATTAATTATAAAAGGCATTCATTGGTAGGTAAGTATCTAACTTGGGACTTCGCTTGTGTCAATGTATCAGGGTTCGAAGATCGGCGGTGTCACTCTTCCCTTTGCGCGGCACTTACTATTACATATTTCTGCCAAAGCCAATTCAATCGGTCTTCAGAAAATCCTTCCCAAGGTTTATTCATAAGAAAGAATCATTTCATTAGCTGACGTCGGTGAGGGTCGATATTTGGCTACTTTGACTCTCCAAACGGTTTTCACCACCATCATCTTTCGTCGATGCCATAATTCTCTTGTGAGTTGGGAAAACATCTGGGTCGTCGATTCCTTGATTAGTTATTAAGTATTCAGAATTAAGATGATTCTTCATTTTATGTTCAAGTGAAATTTTAATCAATTAAACATGAAACATATAATAGAAGCGAAGGATCAGTTTCAAGCCGAGGCGAAAACAATCAAAAGTAAACTATAGGGTGGTACCCAAAAAGAAATAGTCATAGAACTTTTAGGGTGTGTTGAGTACTCAACAGACTTCTGTTTTGCACGTATATTGTTGTCATGGTTGTTTCTCCCCATAGGAGCATAGATAAACCTTGATCATTTAGTAGTTCTTTTACTGTTTCTTCGATGGATATGTTCTTTCTTTCTTCTACACCATTTTGTTGAGGATTATGAGGAACAATCATCTCCCTCTTAATCCCTGTCGATTTGTAGAATGCAACGAATTCCTTCAAGGTGTATTCTCCTCCATTATTTGTTCTTAATGTATTTATCTTCTTGTTTGTGAGGTTCTCTACTTCTGCTTTGAATTCTTGAAACTTGTTGAATACTTCGTCTTTTATCTTCAGTAGATATAACCAAGTTTTTCCTAAATAATCATCTATGAAGATTACGTAGTAAAGAGATCCTCCTAGAGATTTGACTGGCATCGAACCACAAACACTTGAGTGTATCAGATCTAGAATCTCCTTAGATCTGTTGTTTTTGCATGGTAATGGTTTCTTGATATTCTTCCCAAGAGCACATCCTTTGCAAATTCCTTCATGTGTAGATTGTGATTCTGGTATGCCTTCAACCATCCTTTTGAGAAAAGGTAATGCTTGATAATTAATATGAGTGTACCTTCTGTGCCAAAGTTCATTGGGATTTACTTCGTCATGTACAAGAGCTTCTTCATTTTTTTCTAGTAGTCTATATAGGTTTCCTTCACAACTTCCAATAACCCTAGCATTCTCTATGTTGGAATATTTATGCCAGGATAACACTTTTCCATCTACGAAAGCTATTTCTTTCCTTTGTCTTCTAGGAAAGATATCGATACAAGATTCTTTTCTAAACCAAGTACATATAAAACATTGCTTAAATTAACATTGTTACTTGTTTTCAACTTGACGGAGGCTTATCTAAATACTTCGACTGGGTAAGTGTTTTTGTCTCTAAGCTCTACCTTTTACGATGTCTTATTCTCATTTATATTTGAGAGTCTATCTTGATCTCCTGTCATGTGCCTAGAAGCTCCACTATTGATTATCCACATGTCATCTTCAATCGTTCCAATGAGTGTTGAGTAGTGTAGAAGACTGATATTTTCACTCGTGTCTTCGGTTGACTGGTAGTTGGTCATACCTTGATCCAAAAATTCAACTCTAACGTTTCGGTCTTATGAGAGAGCCAAAAGGTGCGTTGAACTAGGGTGCATTTGAATATCTTCTCCTTGAGCGAGATGCTCCATCACATGGTGTCGGATCTAGGATTTAGGGTTTATGCAACTGCTCCTACTAGTAACCCTAGCAGTAGTGTTTTGGAAGCTGCTCCTACTAGTAACCCTAGCAGCAGTTCCTCAATGAGATCAGTATCCTAATGTCTATGATTCCTTCCAGCGGTTAGACTGAATGAAGGAGGTGTGGGCCCATAACCTGTTAGAATATGAATGAATGTGCTCGTTTTACCATTGACAATATCACTATTGTCACCCAACCATAGGCCGAAGCCACCCTCCAAGCACCTTGACCTTGACAAAGAGAAGAATCCTGCTAACAATTCGATAGCCAAGCAAGGTTAATGCACCAAGAAAGAAGTAACCAAATATAATCAGAGAGTCCCACCCAAAACTGGTGCAAAACCTTCCCCAGGACTTGTGCACAAGACTGCTAGATTGCAATGCGCAGAACCGGCTTTCTGCAATTCTGAGAAGTGTGTCAAATGAGAGACCGGCGCCCTGTATTTATAGTATTCCTGGAAGACTTGCTTGGGCTGACTTCTCTCTCTGGGTACTAATTAATTCATATTAATTATCTCTCTTCAACCGACATCTCATCTAGGGTTACTTTCATTTCTTTTCTTTCTTCCAGAATGTTCTAATCTCCTCAAAGGTCAAAATAGAGGTTCATACCTCTCGGAGCTACCATAATATCAACAAATACAAACTCACGAAATGCAAAATCGTGAAGCACCTGGGAATTAGGCACACGGTCGTAGCTCAGGTTCAGATGAAAAGGAGCTATGCAAAGGATCAAAACGCCCAAGTTTGTCATAGAGGAATATCTGCGTGACCTCGAGGTGCCAGAATTAACTCGAAGGAGTTGTAAGCTCACCCAGGACATTCATGGGTGTCAGGCCTCGCCCCGATCCTGATGCAGTTAGTTAATGGAAATAGGGGAGGTAGTTGAAACTTCCTTTCACCTCGTAGATGGAAATCATGGAAGTGTCAACTATGGAGGCAGGATGTCAAGCCAAGGTCTCCCTATCAATGAATTTTCCTGCAAAACCCATACTTATCTGAGATCGCGTCTGGCAGAACAATGCAAGTGCAAACTGGCAGAAGAAGGTGCATACATGAAGCTTTGAATGAAGTAGTCAGGTCACACCCTTGGTGTTGGTAGGTTTCTTTGAGTATAAATACTCAGTTTTGATATTTTGTTAGGTTGGATGGTAGATCTAAGCTCCTATATTGTAAATTTTTAGTCAAGTCTCTGGTTCTCTAGTTATGTATTGTGATCTGAGATTTCTTGATTAGTCGAAGTCAGCTTTCTTTCTCCATCTTATTTGCCTTTGATACTGAGAGATTTCATGTATGATTGATTCTCATGAATTGTTGTAATTTTGTTATGATGGATGTTGATTGTAATACCGTCGTGATTTCTTTCAGTTTAATTGAAATTGGAACCCAATAAGATCTTGTGTTTTCGATTTTTCTTCCTTAGGTTGTTGAAGACCTGATGTTCACGGCATGTCTCTTCATTTTATTACCAAAGTATACCTCCTACTCACCCTAACTCTGACTTACTGACTGAAGTTGATTCCAGACCTCATTTCTTATGCATACTAGTCTAGTTTCCTGGGTTAAAACGATATTATATCGAGTCTGTGTCCATTCAACCCCTTTAAAAAATCAACCCATGACATAAAATTATGATGGGTATTGGGCTTACCTTCGACGCAATCTGAAGGTGACTTCTAGTGATAACACAAGGTACATGGGAGGGAGTGTCATGTGTGTAGGATTCAGAAAGCTCTTATGGACTCAAACAAATACCTAGGGCATGGTATTCCAGGATTGATGGATACTTGCAGAGTATGGGATTTACCAAGAGTGAGGTTGATCCTAACTTGTATTTCATACTTGTTGCAGATGATCCTCTCATCTTGGTTTTGTACGTAGATGATTTTTTTTCTCACATGTACAAAGGATCTTATTGCAAGGTGCAAATTGGATTTAGCTAGTGAGTTTGAGATGAAGGACATTTTCTTGATGCATTATTTCTTGGGTGTTATCATTGAAATTTCGTCCGCAAATGGTTACAGAAATACAGCGTCTCCAAACACTTATTAGTTCACCTGCAGCCCCAAAAATGCATTTCCAAAAGTCACAAACTATACAAATGGTTAAAAAATTGACATGCATTGAAAAACTAAAGGAAGCACGTGCACGTGCGCAGACCAAAAAATCCAGGAAAGTGCACATGTGCCCGATGCGCGACTGTGTACGAGAAACTCCATGTACACCTGTGAATGGAGAATTTATGGTTCTTGTTGGCCCCTCACCCAATTCTAGACCAGATCCCAACTTGATTTGACCCTCAAATATGAGTTGAATTTGAATTGGGGGTTGGTCAAAGACCTAAGGGTACCCTAAAGGGCCCCTTGTTCACACTAAAGACCGGTTGGATATTGCCTCAAAGACTTTCTATAAAAAGAGTCCATGGGTGCACTAAGAATTGAAGAATATCATGTATTGTTATGTTGCCTCTATTCTACTTCAAGGAACCTCTTTTCTTCTTGGAGCATACTAGCAACATCTCATTAAGCTATTCACCTCACCTCTTGAGGGAATAAGCTTGGATTTCTTCACCATTTTCTTTCTAGTTTACCATTTGTAAGAAGAGCTCTCACATAGGGGACTTAAGAGCCCTCCCAAGGAGGAAGAGGGGATCCATAAGTCCCCCTTTCTCTACGGTTTTTTCCCACTAATATACTTCTCCATTGGTGGCATGATTATTGGTCATTTGTTTGATTAATTTTGGTTCTAATTTCCTCAGGCATTTTAGTTTTATTTCTTTAGTTATTTCTTTAGTTGTTGTTAGCTTAGTTGTTTGTTTAATTCATGTGATTGAATTKTTTGATTCATACACTAACCTTTGTCCTGTCTAGCAGACCCAACTAGACTTGCAAGTGCCCCTCTTTTTCTCATTYGAGTGATGAAAGGGGCACAACATTGGGGTTATAGGTATGGCAAGTATCATGAGAGATATTCCTTGGATAAGGGAAGTATGTAGTAGATATATTGAGGAGATTAAGGATGGAGGAATGTAAACTAATGGCTAYGCATATGGTTACCAATCTGAAGAAGACTGACACTTCATATTCAAAGTTGTTGGATCCCAAGATATACATGCAGCTGATAGGGTCCTTGATGTATTTGGTCAACATCATGTTAGATAGTTTTTTTTTCTGTGAACAAATTGAGTCAGTTAATGGTGGAGTTGAGGCAAGTGCATTGGATCACAGTGAAACATGCTCTCAAGTACTTGAGCGGTGCAGTGGAGTATGGATTGAGATATCTTGGAGGAGATGGAGTGGAGTTACAGAGATATACATACTTGGATTGGGTAGGCAGTGTAATAGATAGAAAGAGTACCTTGGGGTGATGCTTCAGCTTGGGATCAACAATGATTACTTGGTTCAGCAGGAAGTAGACTTATGTATCACTCATTTCAAGAGAGGCATAGTATACGGCAGTGTGTATATCTATTTGTGAAGACATTTGGCTTCGCAAATTGCTTACAGGTTTATTTGATTAGGATTTGGAGCCTACCGTGACATACTACGATAATCAGAGTTGTATCAAACTCTCTCATAATCTTTTATTCCATGACAGGTCCAAGCATATTGAGATCAGATATCACTTCATCCGGTATATGATCTAGAAGGGAGAAGCGAAGCTTTCCATAGGTGAGAAGGTTGCAAATCTTCTAATCAAGCCCTTGGAAAAAGGGAAGTTTGTGTTCTTCAAAGATAGACTTGGAGTGGTGCAGAATACCTTCCTCAATAAGAGGGAGTGTTGATGTTAGTGGTAGCATCAGATAGGTATTTTTTCATAGGTCTATGTTTCTAAGACGTGTGGAAATCATCCAAATCCCTCTACTCTTGAATTTACTTTAATTAAAGGAATTATTAAAGTAAATTGATTTTATTAATTAATTATTTAATTGAGTTATTTAAGAAAATTTCCAAAAGTACTTAGCATGCAATCTTCTAATGCAATATAAATCTCAAGTGAGATTAGAAAGAGATTGTAACTCACGATTATAGAAGCAAGGCTAGGGTGAAGAAGAGCACACACTTGAAACTTGATACTTGAGGTTCTTGAGAGTACAGGATTTACTTTTGAGAGAGTTGGATCATGAAGGTTTGTGATTCAAGATCTTGGATAGGTGGACAAGGACTTCCATCCAGAGATTAGGTCAAGGAGAAGAGAGAATAGAGGCAACACCGGTGACTTTCAGTCAGAGGAAGCCATAGTAAAGTGTCACGTCGTATGGAGTTTTCATTACAGGATTTATGTACATGTACATGGGTCTCAGTGGAGATAGTCATGTACATATGTGGGTTTGTTGAAGAAACGTTATGTACACCTCAAAAATATTTCAGTTATGGTTCGTACAGCAGGTCAAACTTTGCTATAATTATTAACGTAAATTGGTTTTATTAATTAATTATGTAATTAGTTAATTGAATTATTTGAGGAAAGTGATAAAATACCATGCAATATTGTCATGCAATATAAATCTCAAGTGATATTAGAAAGAGATTGTAACTCACGATTGTAAAGGCAAGGCTAGGGTGTAGGAGAACACACACTTGACACTTGATGCTTGAGATTCTAGAGAGTAGAAGATTTACTTTTGAGAGATTTGGATCATGAAGGATTGTGATTGAATATCTTGGATAGATGGAGAAGGAATTACATCTAGAGATCATGTCAAGGAGAAGAGAGAATAGAGGTAGTGCAGGTGGGTTTCAGTTAGAGGAAGCGGCCACAGGAAAGTGTTTTGTCTTACATAGTTTTCCATACAATATTTATGTATGTGTACATGGGTCTCACTGGATACATTTTTGTACATACATGGGTTTGTTGAAGCAAAGTTGTGTACACCTAAAAAAGCATGCAGTTTTGGTTCATACAATATGTCATATCTTGTGAGGTTTGCCTATAGTTGTATTTCTCTCAATGGGCTATTATCCTTGTAATGGGAGCCTTGATTTTAGTATAAAAAAATCATTCTCGGCACTGGTTTTCCCTCTGGGGTTTATACCCAAAAATATTGGTGTTTATGTGTTCTTTATTTGGTTTCCTTTTTTTATGCTTTAACTGTTTGTATGTTTAGTTGATTATTCATATTTTATTTTAGTAGATAAAGTGGTTTTATTTTGATCTAATTGTCGAGTCTTGAGTAGGATAAATTTCAATAACCTTTCCCTATCCATCCCAAGAAAAGGTTGAAAGAGTCAGAAAAGGGAAGATCCTCATCCTCATCTACAAGGCCACCACTCAAAGATAGAGAAGGGATGAGAAGGAACACTCTAAGGTTGTCTATGGGAGGAGAGAAGGAAAGATAAGGGATCAAACCAAGCCTAGAGAAAAAATTTGGTTTCCAGCCCAGGGATTGTTGGTCTTGTGTGTGAAACTGAAAACCACTGCAACAAACCACAAGTTGAAAACAACTCTATCCTATAGGAAAATCACTATCGTGAGGAAAACTCCCAACCACATCTAAAGTTGAACAGAAAGGTGAAAAATGAAAATTCTGAAAACTCTCATCACAAAAATCTTTCTCTAAGGACAATCATGAACTTACCCCCATCAAATTCAGAGCACAGTGGTGGTTGAAAACCTTCTTCACATAATAAATCCAAGTTCCCAAATGAGTACGTATCAGACACTCCGGGATATTATCATAAATCATCATAAGAATCTTGCACTAAGTCATCTCTGGGTGATCGGAACAAGTATGTAATCATGTCATCTTTCTGTTGCCAAACATCTAAAATAGTTTCAATTACATATGGTCATTCTGAGGGAAACAATTGAAAATGACCTTCAATTTCATAAATTGGATCTTCGTTAAGACCAGGAAAAATGACATCCCATTTATGTCTCCCAACATGTATAAACACATCAATATTGTTAGTCACATAATCATTTTTATTATAGCATGAAGGGTATAATGTATCCAAGGGTTTCTCTATCACTTATTCTCTTTTTGAATCATGGAATAGAGAAACATAGAAGTATTGGAAAGGATTATAACTTACCATGTTCTTTTATTCATGTGCAGGAGGAATGGAGGCTCGGATGACTTCATTAAATGGAGGATAAAATGTTGGTGCTTCGTCTTCATGAGGAACCTCTTCGTGGATTAGGTCTTCATCATGGTGTATTTCGTAAAAAAAATCTTCTTCTTCATATTCACTAGGAAACTCATGTTTATGTATTTGGAAATCCCCCTCATGATTCACCTTTGCAGGCTCTTATTCTTCAATCAAATCTTTGTTTTCTTCAATAGAATCATGAAGTGATTCTCACTCCTCTTCAAGGGGTGGGCAATCTTCTTTGTGAAATTATTCCTTGGGTTGTTTATTTGGAAATATGCAATATTTTTCATTCAAGGCATTCTCAATACATGGAGGTTCTTCTCCAATAAATCCTTCATCTTCTTTCAAGGTTTCTTCTTCTGGAAAGTCATGTCCCTCAATCAACTCATTTTCCCCAACAAGTGGAGAAATTATCAATGCATCATCTTCATGTGGATGAGAATTCTTGAATGAGTTTTTTTCTCTGGCATGATGAACTTCCCTGAGTTATTCTATACTAGTGTCTGGGGAGAGCCCCTCTATTACAAAATCCATCGTAAGCTCACTTATAATGTCTCCATATGTGTGAGATCATGGAGCCTACAACTCAAGGAATCTATTGATAATATTTGCACAAGAAGATATACCTTCTTGGCATGCAACCCAATTTTGTAAATAATCAGACAATGAGCATATAAACAACTTTATTTGCACGTCTTCATGTTCCACTACTAAATCCCATATATAATTCACAAACTTTGCAACATGATCAATATCCAAACCCTTGAATTTTGGGTAGTCTTATAACCATCTTATATCAATATTATTCGAGTAACCATGAAAATTTTCATAACCAATAGAAGAATGCATTTGATGATGATCCCAAGGTTCCATGATTCCATTACTTGATAATACACAATATCACAAAGTTGAGAGTAGGATGATACCTCAAAATATGTTAGTGGATTCACTAGATGATCCCTTTAGGATCATCAAAGGAAGGTGAGGGAACAACCCTTAGTGGATTCTCTAGGTAAACATGTAATATAAGGGCTTTGATAGAAGTTTAGCAAAGATATTTCATGATGAGAATGACTCAATCCTCCCTGAAAATGGCACCAAAATGTTATCATGGGATTTGTACTTGTGAAAATCCCACCACGAGATCCCCAAATATTGTGTAACTATGGAAGAAATTATCATTGTCACCTTAGTAGGATCTTCCATCGTTTTAGTGATGGAAGAGTTCCACCACAAGGGAGGCTTCCTTGGTGACCTCAACGGATCAAATAGCAAGTTTAGTAGCCAATCCTACCGCCCCCTATATTGATCATTGGTTTGTTGGTCTAGGTCGAGGAAAGAGAATAGGCTGAAGGTTATTTTTGTACTTTCCCATAATAAGAACACTTTGAGCATATATACAACAATTCTCAAGCTAAAGTATGCAAAAATAACCTATTTAGACACTAGACAAGATACATTGCAATGGTTGTTACAAATTTGTAGTAGTAAACAATTATATGACAATAGTAAGTGATTTGTAACAACAACAATAATTAGTGCTCAGAAATACCAAAATTCACCATGAAAAATAACCATATAACCAATAGAATATTATCCAATTGTTAAAGGAAATTTCTAAATAGTTAATCCACCTTTAGATGAATGTATGCAACAATTATATTTGGTTTTAGATGGTTGTAGAAAACTTTTATAACAAAAAATAGTAATATAGTGAGTTTGATATAGTTAGAGTTAGTAGGGTTAGTAGAACAATTGAGAGATTTGGAAAAGAGGTTTTATCAGTCACTTTCACCACAAGAGTTTCTTCAAGACTACTTCCTTTATTGTTCTAGGGCTATGGAGTTTTAAATGCATCCAATATTAAAGTTTGATCTATGTTGGGCACTTTAATTGTCTAAATAAATAGATAATTAAGGTGTTCAATATGAATTGTCAAACCCAGGGAAGTTTTGTTATTGCAAGATAATTGTGCACAGTCTATACTAGATTATGGAAGCAGCAGTATTCAAATTGTAGTAAGAAACCAAATTGAAAGGTTGAACTTTAACACAAGTTGCTGACAGAGCTGGAGTTTCTACAGAATCGAAATCACCCTTGCATATATGAAATCCTGAACTAATGGGTGCATAAGAATCCTAGATTATCTAATCTATTCTAATTTTCTATTTTACACTTGCAGATAGAAACTTTGTGCTACTTGCTGAAAGGAGACCTACTTAACTGCAGAAAAGGAATTCACACTTTTGTTTTCAAAGATTAAATCTAATGCAGGAAAGGAAATCAATTCTCTAACAGTATCGAACAATTTACTCTAATTCTCATGAGAGACACAGATGCACATTAAACATAAAAGAACTGACTGTAATAGCAGATATATGCTAGAAATGATAAACAGATCAATTATCCAAATCAAAGCGGTTAATCTAAAACAGAAAAATAGAGCGGAGTTTGTGAGGAAGGTGGGCCCTTTCCCTCTCATGGAATCCACTCAAAAATAGACTACAATAGGTTAACGAAACTCAATCCACTTCTTTATTAATTCACCAAAAAGGTTCAGATACAATGTTCTCTTCTTCACTCTCTATTCATAGCTAAAATTCCCTAGTAATGATTACAAAGGCTCTACTATTTAAAGACAGAGTTATTCAATTGAAAATGGACTCAAAAAAGCTTTGAGAATTGAAGATTCTCAAGCTGTTTGTATGATATACAAAATCTGCTAAATGATCTTCATCATCAGTGTGAACCAAAACGTGTAACAGCCTTGAGGATCAATCTTCATGATTCGAATTTGCATGAGGGACCAGCTTCTAGGATCGATGGATATATGTTGCAGCAGGTGTAGCAGCTTCCAAAAAGGGTGTGCAATTGTTGTAGTCATGTAATAGCATGCATAGTTGGCACACAGTTGTAACAACCTTGTGTAACAGCAATGATCTTTCTTTAAGACTTGGTTGTTCTACACATTCTAATCATTAGTTGAATATTCATGGGTAAAATATGAGAAATGCTACCAATCCAACATGTTAAAGTGAATTAAATATAAAATAAATATTAATGATGCATACCTTCGGAAAAAGGGTCTTAGCAAGAATTATTAGGCATTTAGCATAGAATTGGTAAGGTTGAATGAGCAAAAGAGATGGTGAAAAATTGACATTTATGGGTCCTAACATGCCCCCCAACTGAAAACATTGCATGTCCTCATGAAAACCTCATTCAAGCCTTACTCTGAGTATGAGTTAAGGAGGTGACTCCTCCAGTGCAAAATTTCTAAGACAATCACTAAGTACCAGTATTGGAAAAACCTGTGTGTACCCCCAACAGCTGTTATTTTCAAAAATCTCTCTGTGTTTCTTTGTCTTCAAGAACAAAAGCAGTTTGAGTTGTTGGAGTTACGGCTGGTAAGTGTAACAGAGGCATTTGTTTTAAAGTTGTTGGTAAACCAGTAGCTACTTTATGACGTCGAGATCTCCTCTGTCTTATTGGTTCTTGTGGAACAGTAAGGTCACATTATGTTTTCACTGAGAAATTGGTTGGTTCCTCAACCTGTCCATTCATTGGTACTTTGAAAATTTTATATCCTGCCTGAAAATAAATATCACCACATTGGTAGCATCATTTTCCTTCATAATAGTTGTTTCCTGAGCTAATATTCCCAAAGTTGAATTCCTTGAGTTTCTTTGTTGAGCAACCTGCAAGTCCTTCGTTAGGGAATCTAACTATGCTTTGAGGTGGTCATTTTCTTTCCTTAGTTCAGCAATCCTGACATTCTCAATACCTTGTATCTTCTTTTCAATATGAGAAAATAGTTGAGCAAGTGGCACATCATCATTATCCTCTCTACTTTGTGTAATTGGTTCTTGTGTAACAGTTACATATGGCATGATTGGTTCTTGTGTGACAGCCTCTTCTTGGTCAGTTGGTTCTTGTGTGACAGCCTCTTCCTGGTCAGTTGGTTCTTGTGTGACAGCCTCTTCTTGGTCAGTTGGTTCTTGTGTGACAGCTAAGTTCAGGGAAGAGGCTGGTTCTTGTGTAACAGCCTCATTTTGAACAACTAAGGATAATGGGTGAAGAATGGTCATTTCTTTCTCTATATTTTTCCATCCAACTGCAACTTCAGCAAGTCTTGCTGACCTAGTTCTCCTTTTTGGTAAAGTAGATATAAAAACAAAAGATCTCCTCTTAGGTTCAGGAGAAGGAGGGTGTTCTTCGATAATCAAGCTAGAAGAAGGAGGGATTTCTTCAACAACCATACAAGGAGGAAATTCTGGGATGCTAGGGTCTAGTAATATATGTACCTCGTCACCTAACGAATGATGTACAGAATCAGCAAGCAGAGCCGATGATTCTGGTGCAACTCGTTGACATTCTGCCTGCAAGGATAAAATAGTGTCTTGGAATTCCTTGCACAAGGTGAAACCAAGAATTCGTACCTCCATAAAATCAGTTATCCTTTCACTTAGATTCGTATCATTGATATCAAAATCTGGAAGTGTCTGAGTATCAGCAAGATTAGGACACTTTTTCATAGCAACTCTGTTGATATCTCTCTGAGATTTCCGTCTAGATCAACGTTTTATTTTCTGAGGCAATTCAGTGGCATTGACAGTAGGGGTTTGAACGGTTGTTGCAGCGATAGAAGGATTATGAGTTATTGTTGGCTCAACAGTAGAAGTAGTTATCGTCCTGTCAGTTACAATGGGGGCCTAAACTTCTATTGCAATTAACTTTTCTGACCTAGTTCGCTTCCTCGGTAAAGTAGAAATGGGGGCAAGAGCTTCCCTTTTCTTAGATTTAGGAGTAGGAGCGAGTTCTATAACAACCTCTGTTGCAACCAACAACTGAGGCTTGTGAGGCTCAATCACATATGTATTAATAGGGTTAAGTTGTGTTGGTTGAATATTGTCGAGGTGTTTCTGAGTTGTGTGAAAGGTGCTTCTGATTTTTCGTTTGGTATTCGGAATTGACTTACAGGGAATTACAGTCGAGGGTTTAACTGTTAATGCAGTTGAGGAAACAGGGGTTGATTGTTCTGGGTCGGCTGTAAAAACAGGTGCAGCAGTTGACTGGTCAAGGTTGGTTGTAACAACAGGTGCATAAGTTGACTGGTCTAGTTTGGCTGTAATAGCAGGTGCAGAAATGGGTTGTTCAGGGTTGGCTATGGCAGCAAGCATAGTAGGTGGCACAAGCACTTCAGGTAATGTGTCGTGAGGGAGTCCCATTCCTCTATGAATCAACAATCCTATGAGTCTATAATTGGAAAGACAATTCTCGGGGTGCTTGGATCGTTTAACAAACTGAGCCATATTATGCAAAGACTGAAGAATATAATAAGGCATGTTGATTAATTTCTGATGTCTCAAATGGGATAGTATGATAAAGTCAGAAAAATAAACAACTTGGTATCGTCCTTCACAGTTAATGTACCTTTTGATAAATTCTGTGACTTTCCCCTAGGGTGTTGGTAAGGAATTGGCATTGACACCACGGCCTTTGGTCTGCACACGCTCATAGTTCACAAGAAAATCTTGCTCTGCTTTGGGAAGATGTGCCTTTTTGCTAAACCACCTGTTTCTTGTTCTGGGCAATCATGTAATGGTAGCCATAGATTGCTCTGTCACTGGAATTCTCACCCTGTTCACTATTGAATACCCTTTTGTAAGATTTTGGTTGAACTCCAACACCTCTGCTTGATTAAACCTCTACAACTTCTCGAAATAAGGAATCTATCCAGCCTATAGAAAAATTTGGTAAACATATGGGTGTAGCAGCAATGCATCCATATTTTCTTGCTCATATCTCACAGTTGATCCTCCCATGACATAGTTTTGAGTCTTAACAGTCACAAAGGAGGAGAAACTAGCACCTCACTAGAGTCACAACAATTTCAAACGAGGATTGGATAAAGAGCACAATGTCTCCGCAAAAATAAGCATGGTCGAAAAGGTGGCAGAGGTGTTTATATAATGAGATTTTGACGTGGATGTCTTTCCCCCCCCCCAACTAATTTGATTGGCTCATGGTGAAACGAATTTAGGAAAACCGACAAATAGGCATTGAAACTTGCTTTCATATCTTACATCACTTGGACACATAGGTTTAGTAATCGTACCTCATAACTTACCGCACGAACCGATCTGTTGGAGTAACTGCACTATCCAATCGCCATTTAGTCCACATGGAATGGTTGTAATAATGAGAGATGGCTCTCGAACGTGATAAATGATGATATGACAAGTGGAACACAAGTGGATTCCTTTCTGTGGTTGAATAGTTAAAAAGTTGCAGATGTGGAGTTAAGCAATGATGAAGCATAAAGTAATTTTTGAAAAATGGCGAAAATCTTGACAAAACAACAATGTTTCCATATGTAGAAATGGTAGAAATGATAATAAAATAGCCAAAAGGAATGATAGTAGTAGTTCTATCAACATATATTTTGGCCGGAGTTGTGGCATTAGGTGTAACAGCATGCAAGGCAAAAGAGTCGGGAAAAAGGTGTACTGCATGCAAGGAAAAAGAGTCGGGAATAGGTGTAAAGCAGGCAACAAAAAAGAGTCGGGAAAAGGTGTAACAGCATGGAAATTGGTCATGTGGTTGGCATATGGTCATGTGGTCGAAAAATGGTGTAATGGCACATGATGTAATCAGCATGGAATGTAGTCGGTAAACAGTGTAACGGCATATGGTGTAGCAGCATGTAACCTCTCCGAACATAGAATCACTTAGTTTTTAGGAAGTTTTTCAACTTCCAGAAACTAATCCTTTGGCTTATTCCTCTGTAATATACCTTGTTGTTCTTTAGTTTATCTACAGACAAGCAACTACTTGATACCTTTCTAGGTTGAATTTATTAGAAAACAAGAAATAGAAAAATGAAATGCATGAAGCAAAATCAGAAAATTTCAAATTTGCACAACTTATTTATATACAAGATTTTATTGAAAGCAAAAAGTCCTAAAGTTCAGACGGGGAAGGAGCAGGCTTTGTTCCCTTTAAAAATTGGTAATATATATCAACGGTACATCTCAATTTAAATTCTTCCTTGGAAAGTGGACACTGATAAAGGCGCAAGCGATGACCATTTGCATATAACTATGTATCGGATCTATCAATAGTAATTAACCTGACTGTCCCACTGGGAAAAACAGTGTCTAACTCATAAGGTCCCAACCATCTTGTATGCAGTTTACTCTGGAATTATTTGAAGCGTGAATCATATAACAAAGCCCATTCTCCTTTTTGGAACAATTTCTTCTTGATGACTCAATCATGCCATTTTGTTCGTTGTTTTTGAATTACTGTAGTTTGATGAATAGAGTTCAAATTCTTTTCATATATCTCATTGAGTTGTTGTATTCTATCCTTTTGTGCCATAGTCAAGTCGAGATTGACTGATGATGCAATTTTGAGGGTTTTGATTTCGAATTCAATAGGAAAAATAGGGCTCTTTCCATATACAAGCTCATAAGGAGAAAAACCAGTTGTGTTCCTCCAAGTAGTTCGATAAGCCCATAGAGCTTCATGCAATCTAAGAGACCAATCCCTATGATGTTATCTCACTGTCTTAGTAAGAATAGCTTCTATGAATTTGTTGGTACTTTCTACTTGGCCATTACCTTGTGGATGGTATGGAGAAGTTGTTCTATGTAAAACATGATATTGACTGAGTAGGGCTTCAAACTTATGTGGTGTGAAAGGGGGTCCCCCATCAATTACTAATTCTCTGGGAAATCCAAACCTAACAAAGATATATTCAAACAAGAATTCTAAGACATCTTCCTCTGAGGCCCTGATGAGTGCTTTTGCCTCCGCCCACTTGGTCATGTAATCTGTACATACCAATATCTAGAATTTCTAATTAGAAGGTCGGTTAATGGGCCCTACAAAGTCCATGGCCCATCTCTCAAAAGGAT
Source organism: Picea engelmannii (assembly GCA_009831015.1). NCBI lineage: Eukaryota > Viridiplantae > Streptophyta > Pinopsida > Pinales > Pinaceae > Picea > Picea engelmannii. Next base: position 284,879 of record ML792676.1, read on the forward strand.
CTAACACTACTTGAGGCTGGAGAGGCATCTCATCCCTCTGATTTGGCTGACCGATTCGTTGGAAATTGTCATAGGCTTGGACATACTTCTTGGCATCTTGAAATATGGTGGGCCAAAAATAGCCCAACCTTAAAATTTTATGTCTAGTCCTTTTATCAGCAAAATGACACCCATAAGGGCCATCATGGAAAGATTTCAGTAGATCATAAACTTCATCATCCCTCACACATCTCCTGATTTCTTGATCCAGTCCTATGTAGAAAATTTATCCTTATATCCAACTATATTGAGCACTCTTATGAATGATCCTCCTTCTTTCTCTTGCAGATAGATGTGGAGGTACCTTCCCTACAACCAAATAATTAGCAATGTCTGCATACAAGGTGAGTGAGCAGATACTGCAAACAAATTTTCATCTGGAAAGGAACCATCTACTGGTGAATTATCATCATTTATATGCAGTCTTGAGAGAAAATCAGCAACCACATTTTCTTTCCCTGGTCTATCTACTATAGTGATGTCAAATTCTTGAAGTAATAACAACCATCTTGTTACTATGGCATTAGTAATAGGTTTATTCATCAAATATTTAATTGTTGTATGATCAGTATGAATAAAATTAGGATAACCAGTGACATAATGCCTGAATTTATTTATTGCATAAACTACTGCCAAGAATTCAAGAATTCTCTTTCAGTAATTGTATAATTTAACTCAACAGGAGCCATGTTCTTGCTGATATAGTAGATGGCATACGGATATTTGTCTTCATGTTTCCCTAGTACTGTACCAATTGCAGTTTTAGAAGCATCTAAAGAAATGTGAAAAGGCAGAGCCCAATTGGGCCCTCTCAAGATGGGAGATGTGGACAATTTTTGTTTCAGATCTACAAAAGACAATTCGCAATTGTCAGTCCAACGAAAGTCAACATCTTTTGTTAATAGGAAAAACAAGGGAGATGCAAGTTTGGAAAAAAAATTAATGAATCTCCTGTAATATCCAGCATGCCCTAAAAAACTTCTTACCTCTTTTTGAGTTGATGGAGTTGGAATGTCCAAAATTACCTGGATTTTGGCTGGGTCTACCTGAATTCCTGCATAAGAAATGAAGTGTCCTAGCACCACACTTTTGCTCGTCATCATATGGAATTTTTCTGTGCTTAAAGAAACATGAGACTGTATACATMTTTTGAGTAGTTTTTCYAGATTAGTCAAAGCTTTATCAAAATCAATACCATAAGGTGTAAAATCATCCATGAATATCTCCATACAGTCATTCACCATATCAGAAAAAATACCAATTACAACTCTCTGGAAAGTAATTGGTGCATTACACAAGCCAAATGGGAGAACCTTGTAGGAAAATGTACCCCAAGGGCTGGTAAAGGTGGTCTTATCTTGGTCCTGTGGAGCAATTTTTATCTGGTTATAGCCACTGAATCCATCTAGGAAAGAGAAAAACTTTTTCCCAGCTAGGTTGTCTAGAACCTGATCAATGAATGGCAGAGGGAAATGATCCTTCTGCGTGGCCTTATTCAGGGCTCTATAGTCCACACACACTCTCCACTTACCATTATTTTTAGGTACAATAACCAACGGTGAAACCCACTCACTATCTGATATAAGATAGATGAATCCAGCATTGAGAAGTTTTTGGAGTTCTTCCTTAACTATTTCTTTAAGATTAGGGTTCATCCTCCTTTGGGGTTGGAAAATGGGTCAACATTCTTCCTTGATGTATATATGGTGGGTGCATAGTTCAAAGGAAATTCCTTTCATATCCATGTAATCCCAGGCAAATGCTTCCTTATGTTCAATTAGTAACTTCATCAATTGGCGAGTTTCAGCAATAGATAAATCAGGATTGATGTTCAGGGTTTTTCTAGGTTCGATTTCTACAGCGATGCTCTTAGAACTGACTTTAGGAAATAATTCGGTTGTTGGTGTTTCAGTATTTGTTGTTACCGCTGAATCAATTTGATTTACAGCAATTTCAGAGAAAAATTTTGGGCTCCTCTCTTCCTGGGCAATTGGGTCGAAGATTGTAATCAATCGGTGGTGTGTGTTCTGTGTAACAGTAGAGGGGTCACAGATAAAGAAGTTGATTAAATCATCCTCTATATTATCTTTGAAACTCGTGGCTCTTCCTATGGTTAACACAGGCAGAGCACTTTCATCCTCAATGTCCATCCATAAAGAATTTTTGGGTTCCATACTAGGTGTAGAATGAGGATACAGGGTAAGTTTTTTTGTGTCATAACCATCAGAGATTGTCATGGAACCAGATATACAACCAATGAAAGCATCATCTGTAGCTAACCATGGTCTTCCTATATTTAGAGGGTGGCCCCCCAGACAGGTTTTGGGTTGCAAAACGACAAAATCAGCAGGATACTCCCAGGAATCAACTGAAATGACTAAATCATCGATTACTCCTTCTGGTCTGATGGTGGAATGATCAGCTAATTCTAAAATAGTAGGAGTAGGTCAGACTTGCGTTCTGAGTTGCAAAAATTATGTAGTTTCTATTGGCATAATATTAATTGTTTCCCCTAATTCAACTAACACATGGGAAATAATTGTCTGTCCAATTTTGACAATAACTGTGGGGTTTCCTGGGTCACCATATTTAATAGGTGGGGTTTGCCTAACATCAGTTCAGATAAATCTCCCACTACATGAACTATGAGGGGATCCCCAGGTTTCCTTCCAGGTCTTTTGATACAAATATCTCTCAGAGTCTTGGCATAAATAGGGACATCTCTAATCGCTTGCAATAGTGGAATGTTAACATGCAGATTTTGCAATTTTCCTAAGAGATTGAAGGATGGTAATTCCACAGTTTTGGTAATTTCCAGTCTTTCGGGGAATGGGGGGTCTGTTGATTCTATAATAGGTTGGTCAATTTATTCTTTATCAGCAGATGGTTTTCCCCCTTGATTCCTTGTTTGATTCTGAAGATGGAGCATCTTCAATTATTGGCTCAATTATTCTCCCTGATCTTAATTTTATCTCATCACAAGGCATAGGAGTACTAGACAAAGCTGGCACATTCTGTATATCTATGTTCTAAAAGGAATTATTATTTGGGTTTGGGTTAGGTTGCACAGGGATCTGAGGTCATAATGGAGGATTGTTCTTTGGGGAATTGGGAGGTAACTGCAGCTATTGTTGTTGATAATGGGTTTGGAACTATTGTTGATAGAGGTTCAGTTGATGATTTTGATAGCTAAGCTGTTGTTGAGGGCCTCTCCAATATGGGTTCCATTGCCCATGGTAATTCTGTTGTTGGGGCATAGGTAACCATGCATTGGGATCCTAATAAGGAGGGATAATTGGATTTGGAGGGGGAGCATTCATCTGTCCATAAGGTAGTTGATTGTTCCAATAATTAAGTGTTGCAGGAGGGAATTAAGAGTTCATTCCTTGGCCTCTTGGATGCCATTGTCTTATTTGTGTAATTAGATAGGCAGCCTTCGCTTCTTCATTAGTCACCTTCATTGATTCTTTTACACCTCGTAAAGAGGTACATTTGTCAGTAGGATGATCCAATTCACAAATAAGACATACCTAAACATTGTTTAGTGGGCACTCCCTTTTGGGATGTCTGTCTCTGCACTTTGGACAGAAAATGGACAATGCCTTTTCTGCTTCTGTTTGTTTTTGTTTGATCTGCAGATGTAACACACCCACTACGAAAATCAAAATTTTCGTCGATTCTTCGAGGATCAAAATCCCCGAAATACTCACGAGGGCCTAGCGTCAGCTAGTTCCTCATATGTTCACCTCCATCTGGTTGTGGGTCGTGACTACAGGCCGAACCAGTACAGCATCTCTTCGCACTTCGCAACTCAGTGCTACCAAAACATCGAGTCTTTCGACTCTGCAAACCCCGAAGCTCAGAAACAGTGGAACGTCGAACCCCGACAAGGCTAGCGAGTGGCAAGTTTCCCGCTTTGGGTCTTGTCTACGTGACCCTGCTCCGTGTCCACGTGCTTAAGCCAACCAAGCACTTATCAACTTTTCATGATTCGGGGAATTGTGATGCATGACTTCTACCTTTCCCCATCCAAATCCCCGAAAATTCTGAGGTCTCCAAAGTTTCCCTCCAAAGGGAAATCGACGGTCGTAAGCCTCCCCTGATTCAATGGTATGGATCCTTCTGGGGTTTCAGTATTCGGGAGCTCGAAATGCAATGACTCCAAGACTCCTTGTCATTCAAATCTTTGAATTCTGTTATGGGAATTCGTGTAAGAGATCGACGACTCTTAAAAGTGTGGATCCAACGGTCCATAAGATTTCATAACTTTTCCCTGAACTCTGATCGCTCACCATGCGTCTCCCTTGATGGATGGTCTAGATTCCTTTGGGACTTCTCTTTTCTATTACCAAGCACGTCGGGAGTTCAGGTATCGGGATTTCACGATTTGCGAAGGCAAGGTTTCTTTCCCTTTGGTTTCCCGGATGCCGAAACGTCGACTAGCAGCCATGTGTCCCTCCAATGGATGACGGTGACCTTCAGCCAAGATCAACGGTCAAGATATTTTTGGGATGATCAATGGTCACAATCAAATCCCAGCTTTCCTTAATCTCATTCACACCTCACGCCATTTTAGGGTTTCGGTGATCGGGATTTCGTGACTTGCGAAGACAAGGGTTCTTTCCCTTTGGTTTCTCGGGTGCCAAAACACCGAAGCACTTACCAGCAGCCACGTGTACTATATAGATGGACGGTCCAGGTACTTCCATGGACCATGGGGATCTACGGTCCTGATTCCTTCATCTCTTGCAAGGGTAAAAAGGGTGGTGGCATTAAGATCTGCGTCTCTTCCTCAAATCTAACGGTCATTATAGACCTTGGATCCCACAAAAGGATATCGCGACATGTGGCCTCCCTTAATTGGATGGACCAGATCTATTTTGGGATTTCCACCATGGAGTTTCCTGATCTCTTGTAACAGAACTCCCAAATTCTCGAAATCCAAAACCCCGATACCGAATCTTCTTTCGGGACTTTCACCCCTATTCACGAGGGCTTGACCCTCATGTATCTCCAGACAAATCAATCAGTTGTTGAGTTTCCTAACTAACCAGACGGTCCCGATTTCTTCGCTACTCGCAAAGATAAAGGAAAAGGGGTAAGGCATGTAACGTCCTCGTTTCTTCCTCCAGCCTAACGGTCGTGAATGACTGCAGATCTTCTGACGGGATCTCATCCGTCGATCGAAACCTATCCCTACATTGTTATTTCAGGATTTCAAGAGGATCATTCTTCCTCGTACAGGGTTACTAAGACTTGCGCCTTCAAATCCTTTTCTAGGTTCTTGGTAAGCTCTCTAAGAAGGGTATCTCTATGGGAAGGTCTATTATGAGTATTCCTGGGGATGAATAAGGACATAGATCTCCCAAAAGCAGACTTGAGGTCCAAATTAATACAATATGCGTATATATATATATATATATATACACAAATCTATCTATAACATAAGCCATACGTGGTTCTTCCAGTAAAAGCATGCAACCACCATTTCTGATCAAAACACTACACAGACAGTCTTATACTCAAACCATTCACAAAATGCACAGACTATGAGCATACATGTCAGCATATAAATTTCAAGATGCAATATGTAAACACTTATCAGAAATAACACTGGATGTGACTGCAACTGCTGAGAGGGGTGCTCGTTTCCACCCAACTGTAGGCTCAGCGACTCCCAATGGATTTACCACTAGCCACCCCCGAGCTGAGACCATGATGTTGTGAGACTACATCTTTGTTTTCCAGTGACCGAGAATGAAGGTTACTCTCCTTATTCTCTGTTATCACTCACTCTGTATTTTTCCAGAGTTTTCCTCCTCTTTCCCTCGCATCTCCCCTTGATCGCCCACACTTCCTGCCTTTTCTCTGTTTGGCAAGGTTGCATGTGGCACGATTTTCCTTGCAGTGGTCAGGTCTGAGGACTCTACGGATGGGTGGTTCACCCCCATCCCTCATTACTCATGAGGAGCCCTTTACCTACCAATCCTAACGAGTCATTTAATTTGGGGCCAGCGTTCCGCTCTTGGTTCTCCGAGCCAGTGAAGTCCAAATACGGTATTGGTTTCAGTGGAAGTTAATGCCACCATTCCAGGTGCCTTCCACCACCTTTCTCTAGCCATCGTGGTCTCTTTTTTATCATATCCCCTCTCAGCAGTCCTGCAATATATATTCATAATATTATTCACATTCATCGACCTTTTTCACAAGGTCCATTCACATCACACATTCACATTTTTGGGTTTTCTACAGTTCTTGGCCAGTATAGTTATTTTTACAAACTGGGGGAAATAGGGTGTTACAATTCCCTCCCCCTTAAAGGAACATCATCCTCTATGTTCTTATCTATCAACATGACATGCATGTACATAAGTAAACAAAATCAGATATGCATGTCTCATGGCATCCTCCATTTCCCATGTAGCCTCATCTGGGCCAAAATGTCTCCACTGCACCTTGACATGTGCAATGGTTCAGTTTCAGAGAAGGGTTTCCTTTCTATCCAGTATGCATTAGGGTTCTGGTAGAAATTCTCCCTCTGGTTCCACCTGGATCATAGACCAATCAATTATATGATTAGCATCATGTACATATTTCTTAAATAATGAAACATGGAAAACATTATGTGCTTTTATTGTGGGAAGTGCTATCCTATAGGCTACAGGTCCCACTCTATCTAGAACCTCAAAGGGTCCACAATACCAAGGTGCCAACTTGGAACAAGCTCCCATTTTCAGGGAACTCTTCCTGGGCCTAACTCTGAGATATACATGATCTCCTGCTTTTAACTCTCTTGGAGTTCTATTTTGGTCGGCATAACTTTTCTGTCGGTTCTGAGCGACCTTCAATTTTTGTTTTATCTGAGTCACCTGTTGTTCCATTTCTTTCAACATGTCAGGTCCAAAAGAAATCTTGTTTACGGAATTACTCCAGCTGACTGGAGTGTTACACGGTCTACCATAGAGTACTTTGAAGGGACTCATCTTTAAGGATGCTTGGTAGCCGTTGTTGTAGGCAAATTCTACCAGTGGCAGGGAGTCTTCCCACTTCCATGGTTGGTGCATTACATGCATTCTTAGTATGTCTTCAAGTATTTGATTCACTCTTTCTGTTTTTCCATTGGTTTGAGGGTGATAGGCGATGCTAAACAGAAACTTGGTCTCTAAACCAGCCATCAGTGACTTCCAAAAGTTGGAAGTAAATTTCGTATCTCTATCAGACATGATCTTTTTCGGCATACCATGCAGTCTGAATATCTACTTCACGAATACCTGGGCAATATCGATTGCTTTGCAAGTTAATTTGACAGGGATGAAATGAGCAGACTTGCTCAATTTATCCACCACTACCATAATGGCGTCATTCTGTTTGGTTAAGGTTGGTAATCCACTGATGAAATCTCAGAGATGGTTTTCCATTTCCATTCTAGGATTGGTAAAGGTTGCAATAATCCTGTTGGGTGTCGATGTTCTGCTTTAACCTGCTGGCACTCTATGCATTTGGCTAAGTACTCGGCTATGCCTTTCTTCAATCCAGGCCAATAAAATTGTTCCTAGTGGCAGTGATCATTTTCTGGTATCCTGGATGACCAGTATAGGGTATTTTATGTAGTTCATCCATAATGAACCTCTTCAATTTGTCACAATTTGAAATATACAGTCTATTTCTGTAAGTGAGCAGACCTCCTTCGGTCATCTGGTAGCCTTCATATTTTACCCCGGTGGGCTCTTGCTGTAGGTACGAGGTCGCGGTCTGGACAAATGGATCTGTCTTTTGTGCATTTCTGACTCTTTCTTTGACATCCGTCTCACAGGTGCTCACCATTACCAGGTGAATTGTTTTCATACTTCTACTAAGGGCATCGGCCACCCTATTTTCCTTTCCTTTAATGTGTTTGATTTCGAAATCAAACTCGCTAAGGAGGGCCATCCACCTAGCTTGTCTAGCATTGAGCTTCGGTTGATCAAATAGGTATCGCAATCCAGAATGATCTGTCATAAGTACAATTTTTCTTCTCGGGAGGTAATGCCTCCACATTTTCAAGGAATGCACTATGGCAGCCAGCTCTAGATCATGGGTCAGATACTTGATTTCATGCTCGTTCAATTTTCAGGATTCATAGCAGATCACAGTTGCTTTCTGCATAAGGACTCCTCTGAGCCCTTCCTTATAGGCATCTTTGCACACGAGGAAGTCAGCTTCTGGATCGACGATTTTCAGCACGGGTGCATGGGTCTGTAGATGTTTCAGGGTTTGAAATCTTTCTTCGCATTTCTATGTCCACAGGAATTTTGTCCCCTTCTTCTGGAGGGCAGTGATTGGACAACCAATCTTGGAGAATCCTTTTATAAATCTCTTATAGTATCCTGCTAATCCCATAAATGATCTGATGTCT
>ML792676.1:299422-310903 GCA_009831015.1 Picea engelmannii
GTAGGGCTGAAAAAGGTATGTTCTTCATAGTAGATATCCCCCTTGTAAGAATATTAGTAATAGGAAAAACCAAGGTAGAGACAGTATTTTCATCATTTACCTGATCTTCATTGTTCTGTGGATCCTCTCGATTGAAATCCTCTTCATTATCTCCTTGATTTTCCATGGCTTCTCTCTTTCTCCACATACGATAAGCGTCCCACTCCTCCTTAGTGACTATCTATCTGTTAATCTTATAAACAGATTCTTCTGGTCTTTCTCTTGGCCGAGCTATAGTTCCTTGATCCTCAATATTCTCCAGTGTTGCTTGTTGATTTTTTGGTGACAAAATTTCAGCTTCAGCCCTTGATGAAAGTGATGTTTCGAACTGGGGCAGTTCTGATGACTGAGGAATATGTCTCCTTGGAGGATTTGAAGGGCGAAAGATAGATCATGAAGAAGAATCTTCTCTGGCTATAATCTCATCAACAAAGGTTGGTCTTCCCAGTGCAGGGTTCCTTCCTCCACATCCTCTGGTACCTGTAGGGTTAGTATTTTTGGGAATACATCCTCTTGTTCCTCAATTCATGTAGACTATTCATTCCTAAGAAAAGAAAACTAATGTGCTTACAAAAATCTATAATTATCTTCCCCGACAATGGTGCCAAAATGTTGGGCACTTTAATTGTCTAAATAAATAGACAATTAAGGTGTTCAATATGAATTGTCAAACCCAGGGAAGTTTTGTTATTGCAATATAATTGTGCACAACCTATGATATATTATGGAAGTAGCATTATTCAAATTGCAGTAAGAAACCAAATTAAAAGGTTGAACTTTAACACAAGTTGCAGACAAAGCTGGAGTTTCTATAGAATCGAAATCACACTTGCAAAAATGAAATCCTGAACTGATGGGTGCATAAGAATCCTGGATTATCTAATATATTCTAACTTTCTATTTTACTCTTGAAGAAAGAAACTATGTGCTACTGGCTGAAAGGAGACCTACTTAACTGCAGAAAAGGAATTCACATTTTTTTTTACAGAGAGTAAATCTAATGCAGGAAAGGAAATCAATTCTCCAGCAGTATCAAACAATTTACTCTAATTCTCATGAGACACACAGATGCACATTAAACAGAAAAGAATTGACTGTAACAGCAGATATATGCTAGAAATGCTAAACAGATCAATTATCCAAATCAAAGCAGTTAATCTAAAATAGAAAAACAGAGGGGAGTCTCTGAGGAAGGTGTGCCCTTTCCCTCTCACTAAATCCACTCAAAAATAGACTACAGTAGGTTAACGAAACTCAATCCACTTCTTTATTAATTCTCCAAAAAGGTTCAGATACAATGTGCTCTTCTTCACTCTTTGTTCACAGCTAAAATTCCCTAGTAATGATTACAAAGGATCTGCTATTTAAAGACAGAGTTATTCAATTGAAAATGGACTCAAAACAGCTTTGAGAATCGAAGATTCTCAATATGTTCGCATGATATACAAAATCTGTTAAATGATCTTCATCATCAGTGTGAACCAAAATGTGTAACAGCCTTGAGGATCAGTCTTCATGATTCAAATTTTCATGAGGGACCAGCTTCCAGGATTGGTGAATATTTTTTGCAGCAGGTGTAGTAGCTTCCAAAAAGGGTGCGCAATTCTTGTAGTTGTGTAATAGCATGCAGATTTGGCACACAACTGTAACAGCAACGATCTTTCTTTGATACTTGGTTGTTCTACACATTTTAATCATTAGTTGAATATTCATGGGTAAAATATGAGAAACGCTACCAATGCAACATGTTAAAGTGAATAAAATATAAAAGCAAGATTATTGATCTAGAATATGCAGAAATATCCATCCAAAATCAGTGAAACATCCACAAGAGATCCATTCCAAGCATAGCGGATGAGAGAGAAATAACAATATCCCCTAAGGGGATGAAATTTCAAAAGTATCTCTCACAATGGTGAGGAAAATATGATGGTAAAATGAAAGTGAGGGTTATCCTTTTTATATGAGGCTACCCTAACACATTTTTCCACATCATAATGAGGCACACGTGTGAGACGTCAAGCCTCCTTAGCCAAGAAGGGGGCCTCCAAAGGCCACATGGAATCAATTCAGAGAAAGGTGGGACAAAGTGATGTCTCTCCTCACCGAAATTCATGCCACACATCATCAGTACCCTAGAAAATCACCAAACCCTAGCCACATCAAGCTCTAGAAGGTGACATCATCACCAAAATATATCTTCATCATCCAATATCCAGGTGTTGTGTCTGGGACCTGGGAGTTGCAACTCATCTCTACAATGACTTTGACTGTATGTTGTTGCAATATTCTTGATCCTAGTGAAAAATATGTTCTAGGGAAATCTACCTAGCCTATGGGCTTCCAACCCATCTGGGTGCCATCATAAATTAATCTACTCATACCAATCCCATATGTTCATCAACTAAGGTTCCAAGGATGTGATAGTTGATGTCTGAGGGTGGTGAGTCATTGGATGACCCACTACTCTCCATCACATGTGTTAAGGTCCTACAATAAAGGCACAACATATTGTATACAAGCCCAGGAAGTCCCTCAAAGAACCATGTCGGGGTTATCCAATACAAATCAAAGTATAATACAACGTTTTCCAAGGTTCAAAAGAAACATTAGTTCTTAAAGCATGCAAAGTAAATTGTAACTTAAGATATAAGTCATTTAAACAATTCTCCTCAGTATCCCCTTCAAGCATCACACCATCCTTGGACCCCATGCGAGTTGACAATTTTAAGTATGGGAGGGCCTCCATCCAACCCTATTAGGTGAGCCACCTAGGAAGGAAATAAAATAACCCAGGTAGAGGGATAGTCCTTGAGGGAAGCTAGAAATCAAGAAACCCTTCAAGTGTAAGTGTGATATTTATATGGTTTTAGGGCTTACTTCATGGCCTATGGTGTCATTTAATCAATTTCTATGAGTGTATTTGTTGAGGGTGTGCTTTCTTTTGAGTTACCACATTCTTAGGTGTTATTTCTTCCAATCCCCCTTTATCATCCATATTACTGGTCTACTTTATTACATTTGCAAGTCTCCTTTTATAAGGTTTCAAGCTATAACATTGTTATTTGGGACCGGGGTGAGCACTGAAAGGGTAGAGCTCAAGTTTTTACTTTATTTTGGGCATCCTTTGCTATCATTCCTTTATTTCTTTATCATCACTATGTTATCCTTTTAGTAGCATCTACAATCAAAATCTGGGACTTCAACCCCTCTTCTTATGAGAGAATGGACCATGACCCATTACTGATGTTTAGTACACTATGAGAGACTCTAACATAGAAAGTGTTAAGTATGGTGAGGAACAAAATTTTACCCTTATGAGGCCCCCCCAGTAGTACCCCTTTTCCTTGGGTGGTGACAATACGGGACTAGGGATTATAAGTTGACCACCAAGGTGAAACAAGGAAACTAACACAAATTCCCAAGCTAGTGATCCATTATCCAACTTCAACCAAATATCCTCTTCCACATGCCCCACAAATTAAGCACAACATATTGCATGAAATAAGGACTAACATACCTCATGGTGACGATGACTTACCATCTCCCAAACATTGGGTTGTTTGGATGTAATGAGATTTGGTTGTCCTGTAGTTGTAAAGGTGAATGAGGGGGACTTTTGGTCTTCCATCTATGGACATGTTGATCATCATCATGCTCGGGATCATGTTCTCCATTGTGAGCCATGAGACATGATCTCCTCTAGTTAACCTTAGGCATGGGGGGGGTAAGAGGTATCATGCTAGAGACATATGCTCTACTAATTGTACTAGCATATCTAGCCTATATTGTAACTAATGTGTTTCTATAATCTACATAGAAATGGATTCTCATAGGCTCAAGGTCAAATACTATGGTGGCATAATTACTTCCTATACATAGACCAATTTTAATGGTGTGCTCTTATTTAATGATTTTCACATAATTTTGTAAGTCCATAAAATGATAGGAATTATTTTATCCTAATGGGAATTATTTCATCTTAATGGGAATTATTCCATACTAATCATCCCTATTGACTAAGCACGCCTTGGTCAATCCATGTTCCATAGTATTTTCAAATGAATCCACCATATTCTTATCCTATGGATGATATGGGGTAGTCATTCCACCTCTGCCCATCTTGTCAAATAATTTATCACTATGATAATGTACATGTCCCCTATATAGCACACTAGTAGATTGGTCGATCTAATAAACTCCACTACCTATTGATAAATTTTATCTTTGACCACAATGAGTAGCAATGGAATTTCATCTCGCACAGATAATCATCCCACCGCTAGTAGACATCACACCACTTTACGTATTATGTGACATCTAAAAACAATTTTTTCCACCAAATCCCTGCGTATAGTCCCTTCCACACTTTCACCTTCCCAACATAGTGTTGTAGTGGTCCTTAACCCTTAAAATTGAATCATAAATAATATATCAAAAAATCTCCTTTGCCTTATATATCAAAATACCCTTTTAAGTTAAGGAAACATCGTACAATGATCCTTTTATGGAAGGATCTATTCCTATTCACTTACCTCTTAAAGGGGGGAACCTCAGAATGATCTAAGCTCCAATACATGCTTCATAACTAGGACTCCATCCTTTCCTATAGTTGGCTACAAAACCCGTATGCTAACTACCTAGTGGACCTTCTTTAATGAGGACACATTACATTTGTTCCATGATAAATACTAAGTGGAACTTATTTAATAATAACCAACATAGTGTACCCAACCCACTTTACATTGAATGGCCACCATAACTATACAATTACTACTCTAGTGGTCCCTTTGGCTCCCATTGCACCTTAGGGATGATCCTAACACTCCATCCCCCTTCAAAACGTTTTGTCCTTAATTTTTGTAGTGAGAATGTACAACCATAAACCAAGGTCCATGTACAAGTGTTGATCACAATGCTAAAGTAGTTCAAAGAATCAAATTCTCATGTATGAATGTTGACTGCAACTCTAAAGTAGTACAGGAAACTAGGGCCCCATGTACAAGTGTTGACCTCAATGTTGAAGTAGTCAAAGAATCCCATCCATAAACCTAGGTCCCGTGTGTGAATGTTAATTGCAATTTTGAAGTAGTCCACGAAGCTCATCCCTAAGATAGGGTCCCAAGTACAAGTACTAGTCACAATACGGAAGTATTCCAAGAATATCCACCATAAGAATGGGTCATGTCCAGGTGCTCATGCTAACTCCCAACTAATGACTCCTAAGTGTGAAAAATGCTTGAGTATAGTGCACCATATTCGACCCACCATGATCATGTGGGTCCAAATAAATAGAACCATCCATGTCCCAAAGATCATCCGCACAACTACAAAAGGTTGGTTGTGGAGCTAGAAGGAGCACTATCATGGGAGAAAATGCAAGTTAAAAACTAGTGGTTACGATCTTCCCAGTCACTATTGGTCCTTGGATATATTTCTTTTCGTTTTGGCTAAAGAAGTGGGGGAGTCTATATCATAACTTCTTCTACTTTGACCTCCATGTATATTTCCTTCTATTGAGGCCCTACCTAGGATATATCAATGAACCTCATATCTGCAAGGAGTGACATTTCTTCTCTTTCATTTTCCCCTCATATACCTCTCCTAAATTTGTCTGACTATGGATCATATTTAAGTTGGGGGGTGGGTATGACCATTACTAATGCAATTCATGATGGAATTCTAAGTGACACCTATAGTTGTAGTGTTGGATGATGACCAATCAATATTTTTGTCTATGAAAATCCTCCATCTCTAGCCACCTATCACTGGAGTGACTGAAGAAGATGCAGTAGCAAGGACCTCATCCTTTCACTCTATTATATTATTTCCACATGTTCTCTTATGGAAATGCATGTATTATTGTCCTACAAGGAAACTAAAATTTTGTAGACTTGATTTTTGGGTGTGTTGGCAGGGATAATGAGATTGTAGGGCCTTCCCTTTCACCCAGTCAATATCTTGTCCTTTTATAATTATGTTTGCCTTCCTCCTCCATCTCTCTAAGTCCTTTGACTAGGTGGAATTCAATGTTAGTTTCCCCTCTATTCCCAACTATGATCTATTTTTTAAATCCCATGTGGGACCTCCCTCTATTATTCTTATTGGTGGAAAGAATCTCTTCCCATATTTATTTATTTATTCCTATACTTCCTAGGCCCATCACTTGATGGCCCACTCAAAGAATTAAAGCATCAACATACAATCCAACATCTCCACCTTTCCCTCTATGTTAATGCTAACATATTCCATCCTAAGTATCATATGGAAGTAGTGTTGCTTGACCTTGAATGGGTACTATCCTCTATGAATATAAATAATATCCATGGGAATTCTAGTGGTTTGTGTAACCACATTCAACATGGTCTGGTAATAAATTTTAAACATGGTGTCAATGTCGACTTGTAGTGTCTTATCCTTTGAATAGGATAAGAAAACATACTTGGGTACAAAAAACTCTATCTTAGGAATCCACTATGGAAATTTAGTGCCCCCTAGCTCTACCCACTGTGAAAAGGTGAGTAGCAACAAAAATATCCCATAATGGAAGTCTTGGTTCCGATCTTATGAGCCTAAAAAATATATATATGATCTTTTTAGTGAGGTATCTTACCAATAAACCTCACTCTAACAATGTAAACACCAACTATATGAACCATATTCTTTGAAGACTCTCCCTTCTGACATATCCACAACATGATAGTGGACAATAGTTTTCCTTCCATGCTAATTCAAATATTGTTCATGGAGGATGTGCCATATCCCTTCCTTGCCTTCATCATGCCATATTTCAGGCATGGGTCTATCTATTCCTTTGGGGTAGCTCCATCCTTATGTACATGTATTTTTTTCTAGAATGTGTCACCAACATCCTCCCCATCCTACAACAAGCTAGTAATCATGTGGAATCCATATTCCAACACTGTGAGTCTGCAACAGGAGAAGTCTCACGCAACTCGTCAATGCTATAAAGTTTGAAAAGTGCAGAACATGTAGAATACTAGTAATGTTTGACCTAAACAATGGCTTGAATTCCATATTGTCCAATGTTTATCCTCCCTTATTATTGAGTATTTCTCTAGGGAGAACTCAGGAAAATAAGGAGGGTTTATGGATGTCATAATCCACCAACTAGACTTTCTCCACATACCCTTCTAGATTCTAATTCTTATTGACATGCACTTGTGAGTCCAATACTTCCTATGGGAAAATTTGGTCCCCTACTTTTATAATGAGAACATTATCCCCTCTAGTCTTGTTCTTATGGGTCTTAACACCTAAATCATGCCTACCTTCTACTATTCCCACATGAGGTGGCATATTTTTTTGTATGCTCCAATATTGGTGTATAACATATGCCACCTTCATAAACTCTTTCTTCATGTGGACTGAATCATGCTCGATGATTGAATGATTTTACTACTTTCATATCCTTTGGCTTGTATTCATTCAATCCTCTATCCTCTAATTTTCAAACTTCTCAATCTTGGAAACTCTAACTAATATAAGCTCAGTCTGAAACTCTTGTGACTCACTAATATTATGCATTCAAATTATAGGAATTATTGCTAAAATTGTAACTCAAAAAGTTGTGCTTTAACTACTTTTACTAGGATCAACACCATTTGAAGCATGTGTCATTCTAATTGATGATATTTACCCTATCTTTCCTATCCCACCTAATCCCTGGAAAATTTGACCTATATTTGGCCATTATTATAATTCAAGAAATTCCCTCCGTAATGGATTTTTAGACCATAAACGCGACATGATTGGCTCATCCATGGCCTAGGGAGCATCAAAATAATTAAAATTGTTTTATAGTTCCACATGCCATAGACACATTAATGGTGATGACAACTCTATCAACCAAAATCCCCAAATTATAGTTTTCCAACATAGAGACTTCCATCCCACAAAGACTTGACCCTACGCAAACACACCCCTTACTCTATGACCCATTAGTTCTATAGTTTCCCCAGTTCCCACGACACACATTCCATGCCATTCACAAATCCTAAGTTCACGTTGATAGCCTAATCGTAGATCTTTTTTTTGAAAAATTACTTTAATTTTTTGCAACCATGGACTTGTTCTATTGTTTTATTCCTAGACCTACAAAGTGACAAAAAACAAACAAAATTAAAATGGAATTAAAATTGATGAATTCAACTTGGTGAAATTGAAATGCTAAAATTAGAATGCTAAAATTGAATTTATACTAAGGTGCACTAATTGGACCCCCCAGAATTCAAGGTGGTTCCACTAGGCTTAGGTAAACATAAGTTTTCAAGCATGCACCATTCACCCATCACATTTTCAGTTGGTCATCTAATTGTGTCAGTTGGACTGCATGATCACTTGTTATTTACACCACTGTGTAGGGTCCCTGTCAATGCATTCTCAACTTACATGGATTCTTCCAAAATTCACTATCATACATTAGCACGATATCCCCCTATTTAAAATGCTTGTTCTGGTTTGGTTTATCTTATGTACCATTTGATGGTATCATGCTATAAACTTTTGCTCTACTAATTGTACTATCATATCCAACCTATCTTGTAAAAACTATATTTTTTACATCTACATAGAAATGGTTATGCATATGCTTGGGGTCATATACTCTAGCATCATAGTGACTTCTTGTCCATAGACCAATTGGAACAGACTGTTGCTAGTTAATATTTTTCATGTAGTCATGTAGGCCCATAAAATGACAAGAATTCTTTCATCCCTATTGATCAAGCACACCTTGTTCAATTCATGTTCCATGATTCGATTAAATGTCACCACCATGTTTTTATCCTATGGATGGTATGGGGTAGTCAAAATCACCTTTTCCCATGTTTTCAATTAACTTTTCCTCATGATAATGTACCTAGCCTCTAGGTAGGATGTTGGTAAATTGATCAATCCAATAAATTCCACTACCTAGTGCCAAAATACCTCTCCAACCAAAATGGGTTGCAATGGAATTTCCTCTTGGGTAGACAATCATCAGGCCACCACTAATAGACATCACACTTCTTCACATACTCCATGGAATCAACAAAAACATTTGGCCACTAAATACCTATGTGTAGTACCTTCCATGCATTAGCCTTCCCACCATAGTACTGAAGTGGTATTTAACCCTTAAAATCTAATCACAAAAAATATATCATAAATTATCCTTTACTTCATATATCAAAATACTCTTAAGTTAGGGAAACCATACAATGATCTTTTTTATGAAAGGATTGACTCATGTTCACTTTCCTCTTAGAGGGGGGAACCTTTAATGATATAAGATCCAAAGAAATATACTCCAATACATGTTTCATAAGGAGGAATCCATCCTTATTTATAGCTAGCTACAAAACCCCAATGCTAACTACTTAGTGGATTTTTTTTAATGAGGCCACATTACATTTATTCCATGCTAACCACCAAGTGAACCTTATTTAATAATAACCAACATAGTGGACCCAATACACTTTAAATTGAATGACCACCATAATTATACTACTATTGCTCTAGTGGGCCCTTTGGGCTCCCATTATACCCCTAAGAGGATCCCAACACTACATCCTCCTTTGAAAAGTGTTTCTCTCAACATTAGTAGTGATTATTTATATCCATAAACCAAGGTATCATGTATAGATTCTAAAATAGTTTGAAGAACCAAGGTCCCATGCATAGGTATTTCCTGCAACTTTGAAATTGTCCAGGAAACTAGGGTCCCATGTACAAGTGTTGTCCTCAATATTGAATTAGTCCAAGAATCTCATCCATAAACCTAGTTCCCATGTATGAGTGCTAAATAAAATGTTGAAGTAATCATGGAATCTCATCCCTAATCCATGGTCCCATGTACAAGTACTATTTGCAATGCTGAAGTAGTCCAAGAAGCTCCAACATAAGAATGAGTTCCATGTTTAGGTGTTCATCCTGACTCTTAACCAATGACTTCTAAGTGTGACAAATGCTTGATTACAGTGCACCAAACTCCCACTATGATAATGTGGATCCAAATAAAAAATTACCATACATGTCCCAAATATCATCCACATAATTGTAAAATGTTGAATGTGGAGCTAGAAGGAACACTATCACATGAGAATATGTAAGATAAAAACTAGAGACACAATCTTCTCTTGACTTACCTCAATGATTTTATCTGCAAAAGGTGTACTAGAGTTATCAAATAGAAGGTCAAAGTAGTTATCTTCCTATAAATACAGTTGTCCATATGCCATTCTTCACAATATTTTAATCCCACCAAGCATACATTCATCTTCTATACTCCTAATTCGAGAAAGGATACATCACTTTAAGGAGATTGATCCCCTATTTTTTTGCAATTTTACCTAAGCCTCCTACACTTTTTACTAAGCCTCCTATGTTACTTTTACCCTATCCTCCTATAATTGTGCTTGAATATCCTGAAATGCTCATATTATGAACATTTGATCCTCCCATTTCATGTTCCTCAAAATTGCCATTCTTCAATTTCATTAGGGTTTTGAGGCATAAAGTTTTAAATCACCCTAACTTCCTCAATACTGACCAAAATGGATATTATAACCCCAATCTATAAATGGTACCTTCACATTGCATCTAATGGCACTAGTCATGTGGAAATTGGGTTCATAAATAGAAAGATAATCATGTGGAAATAATTTTCCTTGGACTTTTGAGGTCCCAATTTTAAAATGGGTATAATTTCCACAATACTTATGTAATTTTCTATTATAACCACAATTTTGAATGTCATGGAAGCTCTACTTAAACTAACATTGGTCTAGATACAATCTAGGCATTTTATCAAAATATACATGTTCTGTCATATGTGTGGTTGATACCCAAAAAACCCTAGAAAAGTTGATTTTAAGTAAGCAACATCTTTTTTTCCGAAACTTTGACTTGAATACTTTTTATTGAAATTGTGTGTTTTTTTAGAGGAACTGATATATATAATTATTTTCTTCAAAATTTTCATATAAATCTATGAGAATGGATCTGAATGTTGTATCCCTATTTTTCCCTTTGAAAAGTTTCCAAATAAAAGGAAAAAGTCTCCTTTTTTGGCCCAAGAAAGAGATCGAATACCATTTGTAGTAATCCTTAACCCCTAAAATTGAATCACAAACAATATATCAAGAATTCTCCTTTGGTTCATATATCAAATTACCCTTAAGGTAGGGAAACACCATATAATGATCCTTTTATGGAAGGATCAACTCCAATCCACATGTCTCTTAGATGGGGAATACTCTTGATGAGTTAAGATCCAATATAATATACTCCAATTCATGATTCATAAGGAGGAATCCATCCTTATGTATAGCTAGCTACAAAACCCTAATTCTAGCTACCAAATGGACCTTCTTTAATGAGGCCACATTACATTTATTTCATGTTAACTACCTGTTTGCACCCAATTCGTCACTTGGTGAG
>ML792677.1:0-13437 GCA_009831015.1 Picea engelmannii
TCCATTACCCAAACCTTTGTGCTACGGGTCTTTCTTCAAGGGTTGACATCAATGACAACCAACCTTAATCAACAAGTTTGTATAACTTTGGTGATTTTTAAGGTAAAATAATTTTATCCTATAGAATTTGGGGGAATCATTTTTAGAATAGCGAATATTGTTTTGGGGAAAACCATGGAAAATTAGCCCATGAGCAAAATTTAGCCCCTAAAATCATCCCTGGTAGGATCTATGAAAAACCTCCCAGCAGAAAATTGATTTCTTAAATCCATATGACAAGAAATAGATGTTTCCCATGACTCTTAGAATTGCAAATATGACCCAACCCTATGCACAAAGTTCCTCCACCCCTAATGAATTTGTGTTGTGGCATGCAAGATTTGGACATCTACCTTTTCAGATTCTAAGTCTCCTGCAGAAGCACTCCATGGTCATAGGTATACCTATTTTCAAAGAGCAAAATACCCCATGTCAATCTTGCATTCTTGGAAAACATAAGAGAGATATTTTTCCACAATCCTCCAATCAAGCCAAACAACACTTAAAGGTGGTTCACACTGATCTTTGTGGACCAATGAAAACAATGTCAATAGGTGGTAATTTTTATTTTTTAACATTTATTGATGACTTTAGCAGGAAAATATGGATCTATTTCCTCAAGAACAAGTCAAAAACCTTCGCCAAGTTTAAGGACTTCAAGGTTGAAGTTGAAAAACAGAGCGAGAAGTATGTAAAAATACTCGGATCAGATGGAGGAGGAGAGTATTGTTCCAAATAATTTGCATATTTTTCCAAGTCACAAGACATCATCATGCAAACCAGAACTAGGTATACTCCACAAAAATTGGAGTGTCTAAGAGAAAAAAATTAGACCCTAATGAATAAGGCAAGGAGGTTGCTCAAAGAAAAAAATTTACCCAATTGTTTTTGGCTTGAAGTTGTAGCGCATTCAGTCTATATTCTGAACTGATCTCCAACCACCAGTGTCAAAATGAAGGTCCCTCAAAAAGCATGGAGTGGGAGAAAACTAAATGTCGCTCATCTCATAGCTTTTGGATGCATTGTGTTCGCTCACATACCTTCAGAATTGAGGAAGAAGCTTGATGATTGAAGTGAGAAATTCATTTTTGTTGGATACATTGAAACACATAACACTTACAGACTATACAATCTGATTTCAAAGAAACTTATTCTCATCAGAGATGTAACATTTCTGAAAGTCAATTATGGAGTGAGTTTGAAAATCGCCCTATGGACAGTCCAAATCCATTGCTGCCACTTCTTCGACACATAGAAAATTCAAGAAGACATACACATCAACATGTCCTTCCAAGATTGCAAGTATAAGGACAACTTGAAAGGTCCCAAAGAAGCTCTTATTCAAGCATAAATCCATCCTCTGAAGTTTGAAATCAAAGAACTCAATTCTTGAGAGAGATTTATTAGCAGTTGGATGATCATAACTAGCACAATCTTTTTGCATTATTATCATCTCATCCCACATCTTTCAAAGAGGCAGTTAAAGAGCCACATTGGTTTCAAGCTATGAACCAATAAATTGACTCTATTGAGAAGAAAAAGACATGGGATCTTGTTGATCTTCCCAAGCATAAGACCAACATTGATGTCAAGTGGGTTTACAAGACTAAACTCCATGAAAAGGGGCAAATTGAAAAACACAAAGAAAGACTTGTTGCCAGAGGATTCTTTCAACAACTCGGCGTTGATTATGGTGAAACCTTTTCTCCGGTAGCAAGGTTGGATACTGTAAGGACTATTTTAGCCACAATAGCTCAAAAAAAATGTCAAATATATGAGATGAATGTCAAATCATCCTTCTTGAATGGTGTCCTAGAAGAAGAAGTGTATGTGGATCAACCACCAAGATTTGAAGTCAAAGAGAATCCAACCAAAGTGTATCGGTTGAAGAAATAATTGTATGGCCTAAAGCAAGCTCCAAGAGCCTGGTACAATAGAATTGGTGCTTACGTGATCAAGAGTGGCTTCAAAATAAGTCAAAATGAGCCAAAACTATACACCAAATCAGATCAACAAGGTAAAATACTGATTGTATGTTTGTATGTTGATAACATGATATATAATAGAAATATTCAATTAGAAAGCTTTAAACATCCCTTGCAATATGAATTTGAGATGATAGATCTTGGCATCATGAAGCATTTTTTGGGTATTGAGGTTGATCAATCAACCAACAACATATTTGTCTGTCAACAAAAGTATGTTATAGACATCATCAAGCGATTCTGAATGGAAGATTGCAATCCAGTAGAAACTACTATACCCCTAGGCACAAAATTGAGCAAGCAAGATGAAGGTCCTACAGTGGATTGTACTCTATATAAAATTTTAGTAGGTAGCATGTTGTATCTTACAGCTACTAGACCTGATATTATGTATGCATCCAACTTTCTTTCCAAGTTCATGGAATCCCCCAAATATTCTCACTGGAAAATGGTCGAAAGGATCTTGAGATATATTGCAGACACACTCAATTTTGGTTTATGGTATACACAATCTGAAGATGATCATCTTACTGTCTACACTGACAGTGATTTTGCTGGTAGCCTAGATGACTGGAAAATCACTTCAGGGTATGCTTTTCACTTGGGCACAAATCTGATGTCTTGGGCATCAAAGAAGCAACCCATTGTCTCAATATCTTCCACGAAGATTATTGAATGACTTGTCACATATGGAAAATGAGCCAACTACTATTTTCTTTGACAACACTTCAAGGATTTCCTTGTCGAAAAACCATGTTTTTCACAAGAAGAGAAAGCACATTGACACTCGCTTTCACTTCATAAGCGAGCTAGTCAATAATGGTGAAATATCTCTCCAATTTTGTGGCTCACGAGATCAACTTGCAGATATATTTACAAACCCATTGGGAAAAACCATTTTTGATTTCCAACGACAACACTTGGGGATTATAAGTGTTGTTGTTTGTAATCATTGAGTTTAACAGGGAGTGTTAGTTGTAAACTTTGGTTTTCTGATTGTACAATGCCAAATGTTCTGGACAACTATACAATCAGTTAGCAAACTAACCTTGTTCTTCGTTTTTTCTTGTTTTTGGTTTTTCTTATATGTTTCATTTTTTCCCTAATACAAGTGCACTTTATTGTTCATTAACCAACTTTGTTTTTTCTCTGTCTCATACTCCTTTCTTGTTTTCACATTTCTCACTTCTTACAACTACAGGGATCAACTATGTTATCTTATGGCTTGAGTAGTAGTGTGGATTGGTTCCCATGTTCGTTCCCTCAACTCAATCGTCTTTTTCTCACATCACCCATGTCTAGCCTCTTCCCTCGATTAACTCGCATAGTCATTCCCTCGATTGCTTCCTTCATCCTCTATCCAACTAGTAGTCGTGGAGCAAGTCATTGTGCCCTCATATCTCTTTCAACATTGTGAATCGATCCTTGAGAATGCAACACACCATCGTAGTCTTTTGCAGTCATTTCCTTGACTTTTCACAATTAAACTCTTCTCCTCTCTTCTCAAATGAGCGCCTCGAACACAGATCTCTTGGCCTTTTCTTTTTCACAACATTCTTATTTAATTATTTTTCCAACGCTCAAATGATGGACAAACCTCGCACTACTGCAAACAGATAGAAAAATGAGCCACATAAGTCAAAATGA
This sequence comes from Picea engelmannii, assembly GCA_009831015.1. NCBI lineage: Eukaryota > Viridiplantae > Streptophyta > Pinopsida > Pinales > Pinaceae > Picea > Picea engelmannii. The sequence continues at coordinate 3,672 of ML792677.1, forward strand.
GGCAACACTATACACCAAAACAAATCAATAAGATAAAATATCGATTGTATGTCTATATGTTGATAAGATGATATATACTAGCAATCTTCAATTAGAAATCTTTAAACATGCCATGCAATCTGAATTTGAGGCGACATATCATGGCATCATGAAGCATTTTTTTGGTATTGAGGTTGATCAATCAACCAACGACATTTTTGTCTATCAGCAAAAGTATGCTACAGACATCATCAAGCGATTCTGAATGGAAGATTGCAATCCAACAGAAACTCTTATACCCCTAGGCACAAAACTGAGCAAGCAAGATGAAGGTCCTACAGTGGATTCTACTCTATATAAAGTTTAGTAGGAAGCATGTTGTATCTTACATCTACTAGACCTGATATTATGTATGCAACCAATTTTGTTTCTAGGTTCATGGAATCCCCCAAATATTCTCATTGGAAAATGACCAAAAGGATCTTGAGAGGTATTGCAGACACACTCAATTTTGGTTTATGGTACACACAGTCTGAAGATGATCATCTTACTGGTTACATTGACAGTGATTTTGCAGGTAGCCTAGATGATCGGAAAAACACTTTAGGGTATGCTTTTCACTTGGGCACAAATTTGATTTCTTGGGCATCAAAGAAGCAACCCATTGTCTCAATGTCTTTTGCGAAGATTATTGAATGACTTGTCACATACGGAAAATGAGATGACTCCTATTTTCTTTCACAACACTTCAAGGATTGCCTTGTCAAAAAACCATGTTTTTCACAAGAAGAGCAAGCACATTGACACTCGCTTTCACTTCATATGCGAGCTAGTCAATAATGGTGAAATGTCTCTCCAATTATGTGCCTCACGAGATCAACTCATAGACATATTTACAAACCCATTGGGAAAAACCATTTTTGATTTCCAACAACAACACTTGGGGGTTATAAGTGTTGGTGTTTGTAATCGTTGAGTTTAAGAGGAAGTGTTAGTTGTAAACTTTGGTTTGCTAACTGTACAATGCCAATCTTTTGGACAACTATACAATTAGTTAGAAAACTAATCTTGTTCTACATTTTTTCTTGTTTTTGGTTTTGCTTATACAAGTGTGCTCCACTGTTCATTGACCAACTCTATTTTTGTTGTCTCATACTCCTTTCTTGTCTGCACATTTCTCACTTCTTACAATTGTAGGGATCAATTATGTTATCTTATGGCTAGAGTATTAGCGTGGCTTGGATCCCGTGTTCGTTCCCTCAACTCAATCGTCTTTTTCTCACATCACCCACGTCTAGCCTCTTCCCTCGATTCTCTTGCATAGTCATTCCCTCGATTGCTTCCTTCATCCTCTATCTAGCGGGTAGTCATGGAGCAGGTCGTTGTGCCCTCATATCTCTTTCGACATCGCAAATCAGTCCTCGAGAATGCAACAGACCAGTGTAGTCTTCTGCAGTCATTGCCTTGAATTTTCACAATCAAACTCTTCTCCTCTCTTCTCACACAAGCGCCTCGAACATAGATCTCTTGGCCTTTTCTTTTCAACAACATTCTTATTTAATTATTTTTCCAATGCTCAAATGATGGACAAACCTCACACTACTGCAAACACATAGCAACAATCCACTCTCTACTCTTGTAGGCTTCAATTTCCCTAGACCCTCTCGTGAGGGAGTCAAGCTTAGTCCTGCTTTGATACCATCAAAGGAAACATGGGAGGGAGAGTAGGCATTATTACACACAAAACAAAATTGTGTTGAGCGTTCTATTAAACAATGAAATAGAGAACATATAACTACGAAAAACTTTGTTTCAAGATAGACAAACTATCTTGATCACACAATCTACTTGGTTGAGCAAATATCTAAACCTCACACCAATCTAGGAAGCATCTAATTAAAAAGAATCTCTCAAATCCAACTAGTTCCAACAACTTCCCAAAAACTAGGAAACAAAGTCTACTTAGAGATGAACTCTACCTAATTATGACAAATAATCTTAATAAGCACAAATATGATCATAAATAAGACAAATAGGAGTTACATATTCCAACACTCCTAATCCATCCAACACGTATATTGATGAAAATTGTGAATCTTGCCATTATATAATCTTATTCCTATTCATCCCTCTCATCCTTTCAACTTTTTTACTATATACAACCATGCACCTGTGAAGAGGATTGCAAAACAGAACAGCATGATCATCATAACAGTTAATGCACCCACGCTGTCGTTGTAAGCCAATGTGGGCCTGGTCCTCATGTAGAAGCTATCCGATCCCTGTACTGGACTCGCAGGTCTGGTACTGGGCCAATTATCCATGGACACAAACCTTCTAAACATTTTATCCCAGAAGTCAGTTGGGTCATCATGAGCTCTCACAGGGCTGGTGGGTGCATTCACAGTAAGACCCCTCCTCTCAGATTCACCATTGATATCATTCCCCTCATCTTTTCTCCTCAATTCCGGGGACATTTCGCCATTATCCCCGTTTTCCCTCCTGATTCGCAGATCTCTGGCTCCAATTACAACTGGAATCCATCCCTTCTCCGAAGATACGAACCTCACCATGGCCTCCGGCACGCGAGTCCTGTTCGCAATATATTCTCTTTTGGAAGAGAGTTCGGCATAGACGCTCTCGAACTTGTCAAGACCGCGGGTGGAATAAGGATTCGATCTCTTCCCATGTCTCTGCCGGGATCTCGGCATTGGCGAGACCGCGATTTCCTCGGCCTCGCCTTTCACTGATATCCTTCCACAACACATTGACACATTAACTTTGTGATATACGCACTGAATATGAATATACACACAGATATACACAGTGATCCTGACGCACAAACAAGGAACCTGAAAAACCCAACACAAAAAACAGTGGGGAGAATCGAAATCACCTATTGCTAGCGTCAGCCGGGCTCTGAAAGCTTCCGCAGTCGGCCATGGTTTTCTGTCATTCCGACTTTGTTGTAATGACACAGGGATTGTAGTGACTGTTCTAGAAGTGACTTAGTTAACCTCGCCCGTTGGTAGATATACCTTCTAGAAAGAATTGACTTTTGAGACTTTTGGCGTCATGTCAATGAGAGAATAATGCAAGTTGCACGTAGAAGCTTGAATACACCGTCCCATGTTGGGTGGCGATGGTAAGGCACTTCATACCTTTTTAAAGATAATTTTGGTTAGAGATAGCATGGAAATTCAAGCAGTTGAAAGTATTGGAAAAGGACAAAAATGGATATTATTCACTGTTTTTTAATTATTTTTACACTTATATTTGAAATTATTGGAGGTGGATAAAAATAGTGTGTTTGAAAAAGATTATTCATTAATTATATATATAATACATTTTGTGTGGGTTTAATGGTTAAGAATATGTATTTTACAAGTTCAAATCCAGAAGAAGTCGGATATGTATACCTCTATAGACTTTATAAATATAATTGTTGGACTGAGAAGATCTCATACACTAATTTGACATTGTTTCAAATGACTAAAAAAAACCGACACACTCCAAAACAATAATTTATAGAAAATGTAATTATACCATGTAATGTATGTTTTACATGTTGAGGAATCAACGTTTATTTAGGTGGATAGAGAGGAATACAAGAACACTAAGATATATCCCTCGAAAGAGTTGTTGCATATGAGGCCTCATAAGGTGGAATGAAGCGACTTTATGGATTTGACAACTCAAAATCAAATAAGGAGTTGGCACACTTTCTGAATTTTGGACATGTTAAATCTTATACAATTAGTTCATCTTAATTTTTATTACACTTAGTTGCTTTAGATTCTTTTCCGTGGGGGTGGATTGATATAAAAGAAGATTGGAAAAGAATGCAGGATTGAAGATTATTTTACTCATTAGTCTTGGACTTTCTTTTTTCGATGTTTTTGCTTTGTATCATAAGTAAATGAGTGAGTGTTTGCATGGTTCTTGTAAATGGATTTTTATGAATAATCTCATGACATCTATAACATTATTGTAAGTATAGTATGAATATACACATTTTTAATCACAATTTATTTTTTTAATAAAAAAAAATATATATTTTTAAATAATGATTATATATATATATATATATATATATATATATATATATATAATTTAAAGAAATTATGATTCAATTGGAACAAAATAGGAGAAAATTGTTGGACGACAAGGAAGCATCTTGGAGACTAAAAAGTACAGCTATATGGTTTGAGAAAGGAGATGAAAATACAAAGTTATTTTAGGCATACACTAAGGGAAGAAAATCATCAAACACCATCTGTAGTTTAAAAGATAATTAAGGAAGGGAGGTCTCTTCCTTTGAAGGTATAGCTCAGTTGGGGAAAAGTTACTTCCAATCCCTTTTTAAGGCTGACAGACAGTCTTCTATTGCACTAATATTTAGGGTGGTAGGTTTCTTTCCTCATTTGTCGACGAGGAGGAAAACAAGAACCTAACGGAAGAAGTCTCAGAAGAGGAGCTCAAGGAGGTCCTAAGCAGCTTTCAAAAGGACAAGAACTTGAGGCCGGATGGTTGGCTGGTTGAATTCTTCACATGTTTTTATGATTTGATTGGGCCAGATATCCTAAAGGTCGTGGAGGAATCAAGAAAATAATGGCATCTATATGCTCCCCTTAACACCAACTTTATTTCCCTAATCCCAAAATCAAACGAGCCACAATCATTTGAGGATTTTCATCTAATCTCACTATGCAACTACATCTATAAAGTAGTAGAGACAATCATTTCCAAAAGGATGAAACCTTTTCTCTCTGACTCGATCTCAAAAGAGAAGTTCGGGTTCCTAGAAGGCAGGTAGATCCATGAAGCCATTAGAGTGGCTCAAGAAGGTATGCACAGTATAAAGACAAGGAGACTAAAAGGTGCAGTGGTAAAAATAGATTTATCAAAGGCTTATGACAGGGTGTGTTGGCTCTATATTTGTATGCTCCTTATGCATGTGGGGTTTGAAGTTCCTTTCATCAACTAGGTTATGATCTTCATTTCTTCCACTTTTTTTTTTGTCCTTATAAACATAGAAACTTCCCCCTTTTTCCATGCCGGAGAGGTTTAAAGAAGGGGTGTCCCCTCTCTCCTTTGTTTTTTCTCTTGGTGACAAAAGGTCTTAGCAGATATCTGACAGATACAAAATTTCATGGTCTTTTTCAGTCTCTATTTCCCTACTTTATATCTATCTCATCTTATTTTTGTAGCTGATGTTCTTTTGTTTTATGATGGGAAGAGGGGTGATGCAAAATGCAATCTTCCAGATGTAATATAATATGAAAAACAAAAATATTTAGCAAGCAATGGCAGAACAACAATGATATATCCAGAACAATACCAGAATAATACTAGAATAACACTAGAAAGAGAACCGTTATTAATGATAGCAATGCTCCCTTGCCTCTTCAAGGGGGAAACCTCCAGCAAAGCAGAGCTCTATCACAATAATCTCAAATAAAAAAATATTCAATGCCTCCTACTCTTATTTATACTAATTCTACCTTCTAAGGAAACTTCTAGAGGAAGATCTTAGAATAGAAAACTGTTGGCAAATATTTAACAAACAGCGAATGACAAATATTTAACAAACATCGAATGCTTGTCATTGATGGCAAGTAGCATAAGTACAGGAAGAATGTACAGAGGATTGATGGCATGAGTACAGGAAGTTTGTAACAGACAGGAAAACAGAAGATAAGTTTAGGAAGATCGAATGATCAAAGGCAACGCAACCAAGCAAACAGAAGATAAGTTCAGGTTGATCGAATGATCGAAGGCCCGTAAAGCTTGAGAAGCATTTCTGATCGTTGGATCCATTCAAAATTCCCGAAAGAACGAGGGTCATCAGATCTGAATGTAGACAAGAAGAGATCATAGAAGAGGAGGACAGATCTCAGGCGTTAAATCCAAGCGCAGGATTTGACCATCGTTGGATCAAGAAGAACCTGCATGTCCTTTAAGGTACAAGGAGAAGCGGGCGTAATCACGATATGCAAAATCGTGACTTAATCTGAGCCATCAGATCAAGGTTGAATCTGGACTGTTGATTCCAGTCCATGTCGGGGTTTCGAGGATCGCGTGTTAGAGATGTCAAAGAAGCAATGCAACAAGAATGTCGATTTCACGATATGCGAAATTGTGATTCAATCGCAACTGTTGACTCAAGCTCAGATCTAGACCGTTGATCTAACTCCATGTCGGTGTTTTGAGGATCGGGTGTTGGAGATGTCAAAGAAAGAATGCAACAAGAATGTCGATTTCGCGATATGCGAAATTGTGATTTAATCACAGCCGTTGAATCAAGCTCAGATCTGGACTGTTGATCTAACTCCATGTCGGAGTTTCGAGGATTGCGTGTTGGAGATGTCAAAGAAACAATGCAACAAGAATGTCGATTTCACGATATGTGAAATTGTGATTCAATCGCAGTCGTTGAATCAAGCTCATATCTGGACCGTTGATCTAACTCCATGTCAGAGTTTTCGGGATCGAGAGTTGGATATGTCAAAGTTTATTAACATCAGGAATCCCAATATCGCGATATGCGAAATCTCGATTTAATCGCAGTCATTGAATAGAGATCAGATCTGGACCGTTGATCAAACTCCATATCAGAGTTTCGCGAATCGCGACATAGAGAGGCAAAGAACCCAATGCAACAAGAATGTCGAAATTGCGAAATCGCGATTCAATCGTAGCCATTGAATCAAGATCACATCTGGACCATCGAATCACAGGACATGTGGCAAGTGATCAAAATTTCACTAACTTGGGGTCAACGAAACATAGTGTTGAAATTCACAAAATGAGAAGTCGCGAAAGCGTTTTCTTTTGCATAGGCGCTTGGTTATGACCATAGTCATATTGGGGAAGGAGCTAGTGCAAAAAAGTTCTATATCAGAATTTCGTAGATTGGGATTTGTAAGTGACAAGAACATTGAATATCAGGAGTGTCGAAATCGCGATATGCGAAATCGCGGAATGATATGAACCGTCAGATCAAGTGTTGATCGGAAGGTTACTGTTCTCTCTCAAATAACCCTTCAGTTACGAATCTGTTAGTGAAACGGATTCATGATGGCGAATCTGTTGGCGTTTCAGTTGCTCTTACAGTTTCATTCTTTTCTCATACAGAACGACCAACAACACACAATCTGTCTCATTTTCTTTTATACACACCTCCACGGTAGTTGCACTTCGCTTTTCCTTAGGCAAAAGAAAGACAATTGTTCGAGCAACTGAAACGCCAACATATTCGCCATCATGAATCCATTTCACTAACAGATTCATAACTGAGGCATTATTTGAGAGAGAACAGTAACCTTCCGATCAACACTTGATTTGACGGTTCAGATCATTCCGCGATTTCGCATATCGCAATTTTGACACTCCTGATGTTCAATGTTCTTGTCACTTACAAATCTCGATCTACAAAATTCCGATATAGAACTTTTCTGCACTAGCTCCTTCCCCAATATGACTATGGTCATAACCAAGCGCCTATGCAAAAGAAAACACTTTCGCGACTTCTCATTTCGTGAATTTCAACACTATGTTTCGTTGACCCCAAGTTAGCGAAATTTCAATCACTTGCCACATGTCCTGTGATTAGATGGTCCAGATGTGATCTTGATTCAATGGCTACGATTGAATCGCGATTTCGTGATTTAGGCATTCTTGTTGCATTGGGTTCTTTGCCTCTCTATGTCGCAATTCGTGAAACTCCGATATGGAGTTTGATCAACGGTCCAGATCTGATCTCTATTCAACGGCTGCGATTAAATCGCAATTTCACATATCGCGATATCGAGATTTCTAATGTTAATAAAATTTGACATCTCCAACTCTCGATCCCGGAAACTCCGACATGGAGTTAGATCAACGGTCCAAATCTGAGCTTGATTCAACGGCTGCGATTGAATCGCAATTTCGCATATCGCGAAATCGACATTCTTGTTGCATTGTTTCTTTGACATCTCCAACACGCGATCCTCGAAACTCCGACATGGAGTTAGATCAACGGTCCAGATCTGATCTTGATTCAACGACTACGATTGAATTGCAATTTCGCATATTGCGAAATCGACATTCTTGTTGCATTGTTTCTTTGACATATCCAACAAGCGATCCTCGAAACTCCGACATGGAGTTAGATCAACGGTCCAGATCTGAACTTGATTCAACAGCTGCGATTGAATCACAATTTCGCATATCACAAAATCGACATTCTTGTTGCATTGTTTCTTTGACATCTCCAACACGCGATCCTCGAAACCCCGACATGGACTGGAATCAACGGTCCAGATTCAACCTTGATCTGACGGCTCAGATTAATTCACGATTTCACATATCGCGATTACGCCCGCTTCTCCTTATACCTTAAAGGATGTGCGGGTTCTTCTTGATCCAACGATGGTCGGATCCTGTGCTTGGATTTAACGCTTGAGATCTGTCCTCCTCTTCAACGATCTCTTCTTGTCTACATTCAGATCTGACGACCCTCGTTCTTTCGAGAATTTTGAATGGATCCAATGATCAAAAATGCTTCTCAAGCTTTACGAGCCTTTGATCATTCGATCAACCTGAACTTATCTTCTATTTTCCTGGTTGCATTGCCTTTGATCATTCGATCTTCTTGAACTTATCTTATGTTTGCCTGTCTGTTACAAACTTCCTGTACTCATGCCATCAATCCTCTGTACATTCTTCCTGTACTTATGCTACTTACCATCAATGAAAAGCATTCGATGTCTATTAAATATTTTCCATTCGCTGTTTGTTAAATATTTTCCAACAATCTCCCCCTTTGGCATTGATGGCAACACAAACACCCACATGCATTTGGACTCGGCTCTCCTCCTGAACTCTTTTTTCTTTTCTCCCCCTTTGACATCAATGTCAAAGAAGAAACATTCTTCCCCTGATCTTGTTGCAAAACATACTCCCCCTATCGACTATAAGCATCTTGGAAATACACTAGATATGCAATAAGTACTCCCCCTGAATAGGTGAACATATTAGACACAAGAGATTATAACCCCCAACTTTTGACGAAGATATCCAAAAGGGGTCATTGCTAATGGTTTAGTAAAGATATCAACAATCTGTTCTGTAGAAGGTATATAATTCAGTTGAACAATTCTGTTTGTAACTTGTTCTCTGAGAAAATGGTACTTGATTGGAATATGCTTAGTCTTGGAATGAAGAACATGATTCTTGGAGACACTAATGGCACTGGTGTTATCACAATGAATTGGAATGGGATCAGTGTAATTTACCTTCAGATCTGTAAGAGTTTGTATCATCCATAAAATTTGTGTGCAGGAAGTAGCAGCAGCAATGTATTCTGCCTCTGTAGTGGATAATGAAATGGATCCTTGATTTTTACTAAGCCATGCAACTAATGAGTCACCCAGAAAAAATGCTCCTCCACTGGTGCTTTTTTCTCTCATCAACACAGTTTGCCCAGTCTGCATCTGAATAAGCAGTTAACTGGAAATTCTGATTTCTAGGATACCACAAACCATAAGTCATTGTTCCCTTCAAATATTTAAATATCCTTTTGACAACTACCAAATGACTTTGTTTAGGAGCAGACTGAAAATGACCTACCATTCCAATAGCTTGCATTATATCAGGACGAGATGTTGTGATGTACAGAAGACTGCCTATCATAGAGCGATATGTCCTTTGATCAACATCAGGTGAGATATCATCTTTACTCAGCTTGCAACCAACCACCATAGGTGTGCTAACTATAGAGGAATCTTCCATCTGAAATTTC
>ML792677.1:15338-45623 GCA_009831015.1 Picea engelmannii
GACAAGAATACTGATTCAGAAGTAGATGATATTGAGGCAAAATTTGTGAGAAGGTTAAAGAAAGGGTCAGGAAAATATCAAGGGAAGTTTCCCTTCAAATGCTTTAACTATGGTAAGATAGGTCATTTTGCATCTAAGTGTCCTCATCAGAAAAAGGACCAGAACTCTGATGATGAAAAGAAGTACAAATACAAGAAATATAATAAGAAGAAAAGTTTGGTTGCAAATAATGACAATTCCTCAAAAGACACCGATAGTGACTCATCTTGTGAAGATAAGGAAAATGACTTCATGCTTATGGCCAAGGAGGATTATGATAATAAAAGCATAGGCAGTGATGATAATGATGAAGAATATGTGGTTGATATGGAAGGAGAAATGATCAGTGCACTGAAAGAAATTGATAGACTTAGAACTAAGAACAGAAAGCAAAAACAATTGTTGACACAGTTCGAGAAAGACAGTAAAAAACCTGATGAAGACTTTGCTTTGCTAAAAGTGGAATTATAAGAGGCAAAGAAAATAGAAGACATACTGAAACAACAATTGTCAGAGAAGAAAGTCAGGCGTGAAGCCTTAGAAGAAGAGATAGTAAAAACTAGAAAAGAAATGGAGAAATTGAAAGGATTGTATCATCAAAATCTACCAAGTATTAAAGCCTCAGAATAATTAACCTCCATTCTAAATCAGCAAAGAAATTCAAAGTTGAAAGCTGGATTGGGATATGAAGAAGGATCAAGTAGTGATCATCCAAGTAATACATAATCTATCAAGTTTGTCAAATCCTCAACCATTGACAACAGTCACACTACATAAAAAAAGAAGGAAAATCAACCACCAAGAAGAAATGAAAGAAAAATCCCCAGAACTGAATTTGTAGACCAGAAAGATTATTGGCATGACAGAAGTCGACCTCTTCAAAGAAGACAAATTTTTTCAAGGTACAAAGATTTTTCCTATGGTTATTGTTTTCTCTACTCTAATTTTGGTCACAAAGATATAAACTGTTCTTTAAGATTTAGATATGAACAATAAAGATAATCAATGAATAACTATCTTCCACAACAAAGATTGAGACAACCAAGCAACAAACAATCACATATTATAAATCATGTGATGACCGAGAGAAGGACACAGGTGAAACACAACAATAGATATGAGCATAACAATCGTTATGATCTATTATTCAGTGAACCAGAATGTTACAAGTGTCATAATTATGGTCATAAAGTTGTAGATTGTCGCTTAAGGAAATACAATTCAGATTTGATCTCCACTACTGAAAATGTCAAAGTCTGGAAGAAGAAAGTAGATGACAAGTGTTGATCCGGATTATTTTCGGCACGAAATGAGAGCGGAGATATAATAAATAAATGCACAGAGATATTGAATATATTCAATAATATAACATAAATGTATCAGAGATGAAACCATAAACACATATATACAGTAATACACGATTTCTATTAATCAGAGAAATGTGCAGAGACTGTAAAAATACAGAGTGAAAGACTCGCTAGAATGGTGGTAGCTTATCTCTGAGAAGAGATGTGACGGCTACTCACATTTGCAAGAAGATGATTACAATGAGGCTATGAAGGCCCTTTTACAATAAATGGGAATGCCAAAAGTCCTAGACATCCAAAAACCTAACCCTAGGAGATGAAGCGCCAAAAGTCATGTGGGCCCTGTTTGGGTAAGTGAGTACATCAACTTCCCGGGGTCGTAACTTTTGCATACGATCTCCGTTTTAGGCGTGTGATAGCTCGTTGGAAAGGTATTGTCGAGGAGATTAATTTTGGGGGATCAATAATGCCTTTGGATATCATTGAGAACCTATATCTATAAAAACCTTCATTTGGACCCTCAAAATGGCCTCGGAAGTTAAAACCTGCTAAAAATAGTAAATTGCCAAAATGGCCAAAAAACTATTTTGAGCCATTTGGAAAAGGTGGGTGGCCACTGATATCCACTTGGATCAATCCTCCCTCCTTAGGAAGCAATGGTCTCCATTGCGTTGATTTCCCGGGGGAGAGGGAAAAACATTTGTTGAATCTGCATCTTGGTGAGCTGGTTGTCTTGCTGGAGACGTCGCGTTGCTTAGTTTGTGGAAATCTGTCACGAACCTGTTGCGGTTGAGGCTGCTCAACAAGTTGAGATACATGAGAGGACGATGTGCAGAAGGAATCTTTTCACTTTGCTGCAACCTTTTCGACCTTCTTCTGTTGGATAGAAGGTGCTTGGGGCAAGGCTGTAGTGGTTGCAATGTCCTTTTGTTATCCTTTTGAACAGATTGTGAAGAAGATGAATTTTGCAGTATGAGATACTACCTTGTGGCACTTTTTAGGTGGAACAGTAGTCAGAACTACCTTTGGTATTCTGTAGAGATGACCCCCCAAAGTAACAATGACACTACGGAGTCGAGACTCATAAACAACATGGTGTCTCCACATATATGGCTGGCCCAAGAGAACATCATAGACATCCAGTGGGAAAACATCACATAATACCTCATCCTTGAAGGGTTGGATGCCGTATGACAATCGACACTATTGGTTGACACGGAGATCCTGTCCTTGTCGAAGCCACCCGATGTTGTATGGCTGCGGGTGTGGTGTTGTCGACAATCCCAACTGTTTGATGACCTCTACTGAGATGAGGTTTTTTTGGCTTCCGCTATCGAAAATAAAATGTAGTGGGGTCCCCTTCACCCACATCTGTGAATGAAAAAGGGGCTCCCCCTCTTTAGGATCTGTTGGTTCTTCTGGTAGAATTGTTGCAGTCGCGACAATAGTAGTGGGGTCTACGTCAATGATCTATCCTTTACCGGTATTTTCAGAATCAGATTCTGAATCAGGGTTCAGCTCCTTGTCTTTGATCTCGGCCACCAATGACTTTTTTGAACGACATTCATCAGTGTTGTGCCAGGAGATTTTGTGGAAAACACACCATTTTTCGGTGTCCTTCTTTGTCTTCCCGTGACCCTTCTTTTCCTGTGTCTTGGACTGGTTTTCAGGGAACTATTTGTTAGGGCCATATTTGTCATGCTTTGGTTGTTGCGGATTTGCAGACCCAAACTCCTGTTTGTTCTGGTTCTTGAATTTATGATCGATTTTAACAACATATTGATAAGCAGTACCAAGTGATGAGATGTCCAGAAAATCCATTTCATTCTGGATGTATATGTGTAGAGCCCCACGGTATTTCAGAACTAAATGTCGCTCGGAGTCTTTGATACCCATCTTGGTGCGCAAGGTATGGAAGGTATTGGTGAACTCCGAAACTGCTTGGCCCCTCTCTTGCCTCAGTGTGGTCCATCTCATGTACTGGTCCTCATAGTTTCCAACAGGGTAATACTGTTCCTTTACCACATCCACAAAAAAATCCCAAGTGGGATCGACCCCATATATTCTAGACTCCTCTATGGAACTTTTCTCCTAGTAAGTTTCCCACCAATGTTTGACATGAGTGAGAGCTTTAAGGAGTGCGAAGGTGATCTTTTATTTGTCGAAAAAATTGTGAACAGAGAAATAACCTTCTAGCAGAGTTAACCATTTTTCTAGGGCTTCTGCATCTATCTGTCCTTCAAATATAGGAATATCAAAGTTAACTTGTACCTTGAAAGGCGAGGTGCCTCCAAAGTGGTCGCTTGATGAAGATGTGCCTGATGCTATCGACAGGTGTTGAAGGATGTGGGAAAAATTCTCCATCATTTCGTCCCTCTGTCACGTGAGAGCTTGCTCAAGCAACAGATTGATAGGATCGTCTGCTCCGTCGTTTTTCTTTTCTTCCACCATTGAGAGTTTCTTGGGTGTGCGAGAGAGATTGTCCTCAAGAGAGACAAGATCGAGACCCAACTTGCTATACTCGGACCTCGTCGGGGACATGCGGTGAAAAACGATCAAGAGCAGCCTGCTCTGATACCACTGATCCGGATTATTTTCGGCACGAAATGAGAGCGGAGATATAATAAAGAAATGCACAGAGATATTGTAGATATTCAATAATATAACAGAAATGTATCAGATATGCAACCATAAAAACAGATATACAGTAATACATGCTTTCTATTAATCATAGAAATGTACAGAGACTGTAAAAATACAGAGTGAAAGACTCCCTAGAATGGTGGCAGCTTATCTCTGAGAAGAGATGTGGCGGCTACTCGCATTCGCAAGAAGATGATTAAAATGAGGCTCTGAAGGCCCTTTTACAATAAAAAAGAATGTCAAAAGTCCTAGACATCCAAAAACCTAACCCTAGGAGATGAAGCGCCAAAATTCATGTGGGCCCCGTTTGGGTAAGTGAGTACATCAACTTCCCAGGGTCATAACGTTTGCATACGATCTTCGTTATAGGCATGTGATATCTTGTTGGAAAGGTATTGTTGAGGAGATTCATTTTGGGGGCTCAATCATGCCTTTGAATATCATTGAGAACCTCAATATCGAAAAACCTTCATTTGGACCCTCAAAATGGCCCCAGAAGTTAAAACCTGCTAAAAATAGTAAATTTCCAAAATGGCCAGAAAACTGTTTTGAGCCATTTGGAAAAGGTGGGTGGCCACCGATATCCACCTAGATCAAGTGTGGACTAGTGCTATCAGTCCAAAGGAAAAATAATCCCTGTTTTATTGACAGTGGATGCTCCAAACACATGACTGGAGACAGAAGTAAGTTTCTAATTCTAAGTGATAGCAAATCAGGGAATGTAACTTTTGGAAATGATGCACCTGGAAAGATAAAAGGTAAAGGAATTGTAAATTTGTGTAACGGAAAAAGAAAATCTCAAGATGTGTTGCTTGTAGAAGATTTGAAACATAATCTTCTTAGTGTCAGTCAAGTCTGTGACCGAGGGTTTGAAGTTGTTTTTACCTCTAAAGACCGTAGAATAAAAACTGTGGATTCAGATCAGCTAGTTGCAAAAGGTATAAGAATAGAAAACAATGTCTATGTTTTAAAAGAAGAAGAAGAAGAATGCAACTTAAGCAAATATGATGAAAGTTGGCTGTGGCATAGGAGACTTGGTCACCTAAATTTTGATCACATAATCAAACTCATAAACAATGGTGCAGTAAAAGATCTTCCGAAGATATCAAAGCCATATGACTCTGTTTGTAAATCCTGTCATAAAGGAAAGCTTACTCACACTCAGTTAAAATCTAAAAAATTTCCTTCAACAGAAAAACCTCTCCAGTTCGTACATATGGATCTATGTGGACCATCAAGGAAAGAAGGTACAAAAAAATAAAATTACTTTATGTTGATTATTGATGACTATTCTAGACTAACTTGGGTTGCCTTTTTGAAAGAAAAATCCGAAGCATTTGAAAAATTCAAAGTATTTAAGGCTCTATCTAAGAATCAAATAGGAAAAGTATTAAAGGCAGTAAGGTCTGATAGAGGAGGAGAGTTTAGTTCTGGGAACTTCAAAGAGTTCTGTGATAAACATGGGATCAAAAGAGAGTACACAATTCCAAGGACTCCACAACAAAATGGAGTTTTTGAGAGGCAGAATAGGTCAGTACAACAAATGGAAAGATCAATGATGAATGAAAGGAACATACCTCAGACATATTGGGTGGAAGAAATTCATACAGCTGTTCATATCCTTAACAAAGCTCATTTCAGACCACATAGTGACAAGACCCCTTATGAACTTTGGTTTGGAAGACCTGCTTCAATCAAGCATTTTAAAGTTTTTGGGAGTAAATGTTATATCAAGAATAATGATGAATATATTGGCAAATATGATGACCAGGATGATGAAGGTATCTTCTTGGGTTATGCTACAAATAGTAAAGGGTACAGATGCTACAATAAGAGATTGCATAAACTAGTTGACTGTATAGATATAAAAGTTGATGTAGAAATCCCAGTCAAAAATGTAAGAAGTACTGAACCAAGAACAGAAGATACAGTTGAAGATGAAGATGAACAGGTCCAAGGAAAAGTGAAGTGCAACCGTCGTGGAGGTGTGTATAAAAGAAAATGAGACAGACTGTGTGTTGTTGGTCGTTCTGTATGAGAAAAGAATGAAACTGTAAGAAAAGGAAAATGAGAGGATGCACAGGATGAGATTGAGTATATGTGCAGTGTGAGATGAAACGTAGAGGATAATAATAGAACAAGTTGAAGAAGAGCAGAATGACAGAAGAAGTTGATGCAAAGAAGACCTGCTGAATAGACAGAGGAAGAATTGAATTGCAGAACAGTTAGAAGATGACTAGATGTACGGAACAAAGAAAGATTGGTAAGAATTGATGTATCTGTTTAGTTGAATTTTAATATGTTCATTTATGTTATAGGGAGGTTGGGAGGTGCTCGGGAGGACTGTTGTCCTCAGAGGTTCAAGTGGGAGCTTGAACACAGGAATTTGTAGCTTCCATCTGGTTGTAGCCAAAGAAACCAGGGTGGTAGAGTGGTGCAAGGGAGAACAAGTGTTCTATGTTATACAGGTTGGACCCTATGTAACTGGAAGTTGGTGCTTCCGTTTAGTTGGTGCTGGAACATATAGGGAGTTGGTGCTTCCTTCTAGTGGGTGCTAGAGAAACCAGGGAGTTGGTGCTTCCTTCTAGTGGGTGCTAGAGAAACCAAAGATTTGGTGCTCTCAAACAAGTTGCAGCTTGTAAAATAGAGGTAGCTGCCTCACATTGAGTTGGTGCTCAATTAAAGATGATGTACATAACTTAAAAGACTGCCTATCATTTCTAAGAAGAAGAGGTTTTCTCCCTTTATGGGTTTCCTCGTGAAAATCTGTCTCTGTGTATACCTTATGTGTGACTGATGATTTTTTCTTTTACTGTCCATATGCTATATAATGTTGATGATCACTTGAAGAAAGATTAAGAAAATTTTAATAGAGTTAAAATTGTTTAAGCTCAAAGACAACTGATTCACCCCCCCCTCTCAGTTGTATTAGTAATTTCAACAAAAGCATACTCTTAACTAATGTTGACATTTATTACATAGAAAACATATCCTACTAACTAATGACCCATGGAGAGGGGTTAGGATCAGATCCTAACATGCCTCCCCTTCAAAAGAAGCCTTATCCTCAATGTTTCCTCAAGGTTGCAGGTGCAAAAACTACTGAACTATGGCCATTGGTTACTAGGTTGCATCCTTCGGTGAGGTGTCCTTTCACTGGATCATAATTTCCTTGATAGTTTTTCCATGCAACTAACATTCACGGTGATTGAGGACTGTGTCTGGTTGGAGGTAAAGGGATCCTTATTCATATAATTATGGAAGGATGGTTTGGACCCTGCATATTTTATCCCACCACTTTCTTCAGATAGGAAACATAGAACACCAGATGGATTTTGCAAGTAGTGGGAAGGGCCAATTTGTAGGCTACTGAACCAATATGCTTGATGATCTGGTAGGGCCCATAAAACTTGGGTGCCAACTTGTGATGTCCCTAGGATTTGAGAGATATTTGCTTGTAAGTTTGGATTTGGAGAAACACCTGATCTCCTTCCTGAAAAACCCTTTCTGAACAATTTTGTGTGGGATTACTGAGAGGGGTGAGGGGGGTGGGGTTAATCATAAATGAGAAATCTACACCAATTATTAATCCTTTTAACCAAAATGCATATTGTTTTAACTTATTCAACAATGTTCATTAGTTCATCATCAATATATTATTGCATCATAACCATTAAAGGAAATTTTCCCATGTAGCATCCTCTGGTGAGGTGTCCTTCCATTGGATCATCACTTCCTTGATAGTTTTTCCACACAGCTAACATTCACAATGATTGAAGACTGTGTTTGGTTAGATCCAAAGAGAGCCTTCTTCATCTAATTATAGAAGGATGGCTTGGACCCTGTAGTTCTATCCCACCACTTTCTTCAGATAGGAAACATGGAACACTGGATGGATTTTGCAAGTAGAGGTAATGACCAATTTGTAGGGCATTGAACCAATACGCTTGATGACCTGGAAGGGCCCATAAAACTTGGGTGCCAACTTGTGATGTCCCTGGGATTTGAGAGATATTTTCTTGTAAGGTTGGAGTTGGAGAAACACCTAATCTTCTTCCTAAAAAACCCTTTATGAACAATGTTGTGTTGATTACTGAGAGGGGGGTGTGAATCAGTAATGAACAATTTATACCACTTATTAATCCTTTTAACCAAAATGTATATTCGTTTAACTTATTCGACAATGTTCATTAATTCATCATCAATATATTATTGCATCATAAACATTAACATCCATCAATGCATAATGAATAATAATAGACACATCCACACAATACACAGTACACCAGTATTTTACGTGGAAACCCAACGCGGGAGAAAACCATGGAATTATTTTCTTATATATCAAAGAATTACATTTAGGGAAGCACCAACTTCCAATTCTCTAGCTCCAACTAGAAGGAGGCTCCAACCCTCTGTGTTCTCCGGCTTCAACTGAAAGGTGGCTACAACAACCCAATTAAGGAGGCTCCAACCCCCTAATTATCAGGCTCCATGCTAAGAACCAAATATCAATATAGCATAGAAAAACCTCAGAATAATTACTCAATGCCTTGAAAAAGAGAGAATTTTCAAGTAATAATCCTCTTCGAGGGGGCAACCTCCTTATACCCCACAAAAATTTCGAAATACAAGATGATTCTAAATAAAAAATGTCTCCTTGGTATATATAGGAGACTAGGAGGTACAATTACAACTAATGGACTCAAGACAACATAAATAAAATAACATTACTAATGTAATATGCCCCAATTAAGGGGTAATGAGCCACTATTTAGGGCTTAACATTCCCCTCCCCTTGATACAAGTGTTGTCTGCAATGCTTGAGTAACTATGGATGCTTCTGTATAAAAGACTCATCTTCCCAAGTGGAATCTTTAGTTGATAGTTTCCTCCATTTAACGAGATACTCTGAAATGGATCTATTTCTCAACTGATGAATTCTTGTGTCAGTAATGGCTTCAGGCTCCAATATTATTTTTCCTTCCTCATCAAGTTATGGAAATATAGTTTGAACTGGGATCTTTTTACCTATAACCTTTTTTAAGCATGAAGCATGGAAAACTGGGTGTACTCGTGAAGATGCAAGAAACTCCAATTTGTATGCCATAGTACCAATCTTTTGCAACACCTTATAAGGTCCATAGTACTTTGGTGATAATTTATTATCCTTCTTGGCTTTCTTGAGGGGAATTTGTTTGAATGGTTGTAGTCTTAAAAACACCCGATCCCCTACTTAAAAACGTCTTTCACTACGATGTTGATCTGCTTGTTGTTTCATGCGATTTTGTGCCATGGTCAGGTTGTCCTTTAAGATTTGGAGAACTTGTTGTTGATGCTCGATGTTATATTCCACTTCTTGAAACTTAGATTTTTCTCTTAGAGAAGAAGGTATGGAAGGAGGGTGGTATCCATAGAGTGCCATAAATTGTGTCATTTTTGTTGCAGTATGAAAGGAAGTGTTATACCACCATTCTGCCAAGGGTAATCATTTGAACCATTGTGTTTTTTTATTAGAGACAAAGCAATGAAGGTAGCCTTCCATACATTTGTTCACTATCTTGGTTTTTCCATCAGATTGAGGATGATAGGATGAGCTATGAGCCAATTGAGTACCCAAACAAGAAAATAATTTTGTCCAAAAATGTCCAGTGAAGATGGGATCTCTGTCACTTACAATAATGTTTGGGCTTCCATGTAGCTTTTGAACTGTATCCATGAATGCGGTGGCAACTGTACTGGTTTTGAAGGGATGAGAGAGTGCACAAAAGTGTGTGTACTTGGTGACTCTATCAACAATCACCATGATGACACTATTTCCTTCAGACTTTAATAACGTTGTTATGAAATCCATGGAAGCGTCCTCCCAACGTTGACTTGGGATTGCTAATTATTTTAAAAGACCCGGGGTCTTAATTGTTTCCACCTTATTTTGTTGGCAAACCAAATATTCTACGACAAAACTTTGAACATCAGTTTTAAGGCCATCCCAAAAAAATTCCTTCTTGACCCTATGGTAGGTTTTCAAAAATCCTGAGTGCCCTCCTACTGGATAGGTGTGCAATTCCAATAGTACCTTTTGTTTGAGTTGGGAGTTCTTACATACATATAAGTGATCTTTGTACCATATTGAATAATTTTTCCATGTAAATGTATATGATGCACTAGAATCCTGCTGCAACCTTTGAATGAGAGTCCACACTTTTTCATCATTCTTTCATTCATCCCTTGCTTCTATTATGCAATCGGGTTGGATGATCGAGATAGAATAGAGAAAGGCCTCAACATCTTCATCCTTTCTTGAGAGTGCATTTTCCACAACATTTTTCTTCCCTTTTTTATAGATGATTTCAAAATTATAAGCCAATATCTTGGTCACCCATTTTTGTTGTTCTTCTGAAGATAGTCTTTGTTCCAAGAAGTGTTTAAGACTATCATGATTTGTTTTGACCTTGAAGTGCCTACCTATTAAATAAGGATGCCATTTATTCAATGGATGTAGTATTTCCATCATTTCCTTCTCATAAATGGGTTTGTGTAAGTCCTTTCCCTTGAGTGGTCGAATTTCAAAAGCCAGGGGCCTTCCTTCTTGCATTAGGACATCACCAATTCCATTTGTCGAGGCATCACATTACAAAATAAAGGTTTTTGTGAAGTCTGGAGTGGTTAAGAGGGGAGCTTTTCACATCACTTATTTAAGTTGTTCAAAATCTTTAGTTTCCTCTGGAGTACATGAAAATGAATCCTTCTTAGTTAGTGCCATTAAAGGTGCTACTATTCTTCCATAGTGTCGAACAAACTTGCAGTAGTAACCTATCAAACCCAAAAATCCTCTATGATTATTCAATGTTTTGGGCATCGACCAGTCCATCATGGCCTTAATCTTGTTAGGGTCTACCTTGACACCTTCATGAGATACAATATGACCCAAATACTCTACCTCCTTCACCCCAAAGAAACATTTGGATGGTTTGGCATATAGTTGTTTCTCCTTTAGTAGTTGTAGCACCTTGTCAACATGTTGCACATGATCCTCCCAAGACTTACTATAGATTAGTATATCATCAAAAAATACTAACACAAATTTTCGAAGGAAGGGATTAAAAATGGAATTCATCAACCCTTTGAATGTGGAAGGTGCATTTATAAGGCCAAAATGCATGACCAAAAATTCATAATGGCCTTCATGAGTTCAGAACATTGTTTTTGGGATATCTTATTCCTTCATTCTAATCTGATGATACCCTAAACAAAGATCCAAATTTGTGAAATAGATTGCTCCATGTAGTTCATCTAACAATTCATCAATGACAAGAATGGAAAATTTATCTTTAATAGTGATATTTTTGAGCTCTCTATAATATGGACACATGCCATGGGCCATATTTCTTGAATACCATTACCACCGGTGTAGAGTAAGAACTTTGGCTAGGTCTAATAATGCCAAACATTTCTTCAACCATGCGCTCAATTTCACTCTTCTAGGAATAAGGGTATCTGTATGGCCTGATGTTAGGAGGAACACTCCCATGAATTAGGTGAATATCATGATCATGATTTCGAGTGGGTAGAAGACCTTTGGGAATATCATCAAATACTTTGGAATGATTATCAATGATCCCTTGGAGATCTAGGGGAATAGATGGCTTAGATGTTTGAACATCTAGTGTGCATAGTTGTGCAATTACACCTTCATGCCCCTTTTTCAATAATTTTGTCATGCCATTGGAGCTTATCACCTTACTGATTTTCCCTGTGATACCTCTTAACTCAATTTCTTTTCCTTCCAATGAAAATTTCATGAAAATTTCTTGAAAATTAAAAGCCACTGTTCCTAATGATTGTAACCATTGGATTCCTAGTACGACATCAACACCACCCATGGGTATAACAATCATTGGACTATTCATTACATATTCACCCATAGTAAGATTGATATTATTGCATTTTCCTGAGCAATTGATAGTTCCTCCATCTATAATCATTACTTGAAACTCTGGTGCTGGATATACAAAGAAATTAAGAGCTTTGTCTAATTTATAGTGAATGAAATTATGAGTACTTCCAGAATCAATTAGGACTGTTACCTTTTTCTTTTTGATATATCCTTTGATCATGAGGGTTTGAGGAGTGCTAATTCCAACCAATGCATTACACGATATCATGGGAGTCAACTCTTTAGAAGAAACCACGTCTACATTTTAATCTTGAGATGGTTCTTGTTATTTTTCTTGTTCTTCTTCCTCTTCACAATCTATGTAGAATAATTTATTCTCACCACACTTATGTTCCTTACTATACTTGTTGTCACAATTAAAGCATAAACCTTTTGATTTTATTTCCTCCAATTATTGAGGTGTCAACCTGGTAGGTTGAGGTGTTTTAGAAGAAGGAACATTATTCTCTCGATAGATGTTAGGAGTGGTCCTTCTTGTATCCATAGCCATATTTTTACTTTCAACATTTATTTCCATCCTAAATGCATTCTTGAATGATTTGGGTTCCCAAAGATGAACCTCATGTTGAATGTTATCCCTTAAAGTTCCTATGAATACATCATTCAAGTGCTCATATGGAATATCTGTTACCTTTATATTCAATCTTTGGAAGTTCTAAATGTGCTCTGTAAATGAACCCTTTTGTTTGAGATTTATCAATTGGCTAAAGAAGGTATTGCTCCTTGTATCCTCATAGTGTGATATCATTTCTTCCTTGAAAATTGTCCAAGTGATGAGTGATTTGTGAGAACAAAGCCATCAATACCACACAAATTGATTGGGTTCTAAATATAGAGAATCAATCTGTACCTTGTGTGTATGTGGCACATTATGTAGATCAAATAATTGATCCATTTGAAGTATCCATGTGATTGGTTCCTTTCCACCAAACTTCCTCATATCGATCTTAGGAAAGTGGTTGGTCTTCAACCCAAAGTTAGAGTTTCTCCATTCTTGATTCATCTTCTTTGTGTCCTCATCATGAATTTCATGGGATGCATTTTCACTTTCAGGTGTCCTCTCTATTAGGAAATTTTCAATCCTTCCATGATCTCCCCTTTTAAACCATCCATCTTATTATTTATTGCCTCCAACTTAGATTTCATTGAATCCATCATCTCTTGTAGTTCATCTTTTGTTACTGTATTCTTTTGTAAATAATTTATGTCCCTACACATTTCTTCACCTTCATCAAGAGTCCAAGTAGGATTGTCTGGAGGCTTATTTGGTGTAGAAGTTCCCTTTTTTGGTGGCATGTTGTCCAAGTATCACTTTAAACCTTGATTTTGAGATGGTTCTACTAGACAATTTTTTTTTATTGTATCTCCAAAATTTCTTCTCTTCTAGGTATGGAATTTTATTTTTTGTAGTTCTCTGATATTTCTTCTTTGTAATGCCACAGGTCTGATTACAATTGGATGTTCCAAGTAGAATTTATGGTAACTTCCCCACAACTTGCTGATTTTTGTCCTTTCTAGGAGATATCACTTGTATAGCATGCCCCACACAAAATAATTGGTATAAAATTATGAAACATGTACCATAAATACTACAGACTGTCCACTATCCAATGAAACTAGTCTCACTTAAATTGGATACTCTAGGAGGAATTTATGATTGTTTTACCTGGAATACCTGCTTGAGACTAGTCAATAAAACTAGTCAAATACTCTATCTTCCACAAGGTGTATCTACAAATGTAAGATGACCAAGAAGAGGAAATGTTTATCATAGATAACTTAATAATTTTTGTGAATATTCTCCGGATTTCAGGGTCTGAAATGTTACAGAAACGTTTTTATAGAAAAAATTCTGCAATGACTCAATTCAGGATGATTCCAGAACCCTATCTTACACATGATGTATCTCCTAAAGTATAAGGCCCCAGGAGATTAAATTTTAACCCAAAGTACCTTGATCCATCTACTAAATATACTACAAAGGGTTCCTTTTGAAACGTTGTAGAAAAAACGTTATAGTGAAAATCCATCCATCTTTTAAACCATCCATCTTAGTATTTATTGTCTCCAAGTTAGCTTCCATTAAATCCATCATCTCTTGTAGTTCATCTTTTGTTACTGTCTTCTTTTGTAAATCATTTATGTCCCTACACATTTCTTCACCTTCATCAAGAGTCCAAGTAGGGATGTATGGAGGCTTAATTGGTGTAGAAGTTCCCTCTTTTGGTGGCATATTGGCCAAGTATCACTTTAAACCTTGATTTTGAGGTGGTTCTGCTAGACAATCTTTCTTTTATTGTATCTCCAAAATTTCTGCCCTTCTGGGTATGAAAATTTATTTTTTGTAGTTATCTGATATTTCTTCTCTGTAATGCCACAGGTCTGATCACAATTGGATGTTCCAAGTAGAATTTATGGTAACTTCCCCACAACTTGCTGATTTTTGGCCTTTCCAGGAGATATCGCTTGTATAGCATTCCCCACACAAAAACATTGGTATAAAATTATGAAACATGTACTAGAAATACTACAGACTATCCACTATCCAATGCAACTGGTATCACTTAAATTGGATACTCTAGGAGGAATTTATGATTGTTTTACCTGGAACACCTGCTTGAGACTAGTCAATAGAACTAGTCAAATACCCTATCTTCCACATGGTGTATCTACAAATGTAATATGACCCATAAGAGGATTTTTTTATCACAGATAACTTAATAATTTTTGTGAATATTCTCCAAATTTCAGGTTCTGAAACATTAAAAAAATGTTTTTATAGAAAAAATTCCATGATAACTCAATTCAGGATGATTCCAGAACCCTATCTTACACAGGATGTATCTCCTAAAGTATAAGGCCCCAGGAGATGAAATTTTAACTCAACGTACCTTGATCCGTCTACTAAATATACTATAATAATAATAATCTATTTTTTAAGGTCACGACCAAGCTACACCAAATTGGTGTATGAGACCCCCTTGTTTGTGGGACAAGGGACCCCCCTTCGCCCAACGATTTGACTGGTAAAGTATACGGAGGTATACATACCCTACCCTCCTATGGATTTGAACTTGTGACCTCTTAAGAGGTTAAGAGGAAACACATGTTCTCATTAGGCCCACTACAAAGGGTTCCTTCTAAAATGTCGTAGAAAAAACATTATAGTGAAAATTCCAAGGTGTCTCAGATGTAGCAGCGTGTTGACGGGCAAAATTGACCATTCGTCAACTAGAAGAGTGACTCCGGTATGGGGTTGTATAATTAACCCACTCTGATGTTTGTGTCCTGTCTAAGAAGTTTCAAATCAGAATGAAGGATGCTTATGACCAAAATCAAGATTTATACCTGAGAATTTTCTTTTACTTGACATCGCTTCGCTACCAGCGGGCCTGTTCAGTACCCTGAAAAAGTTGTCTTGGCATCATGCATGCATTTAACCACTGCTAGCAGAATTGTTTAGTGTCTCGACGGGTTTACAAACACTTCCCACAGCTCTCTGAGAAATTATTCACATTCTGATATAGTTTTAAAGACATTCAGCAGAGCGGGGTGACGCTAAAAATTCTAGTTTTTTACACAACTTAATATTTTCCAGGCCTTTAAATTTTTCTAGCTAACCTTCATTAAGATCTGAAAATAGTTCATTGATAAAACTAATTTTCGAGGACAGGGAAGCATCATTGAGTTGCTTTTCTTAAGAGCAGGGACAACATAAAGAGCTTTTTAAAGATAGTCGTAAATACTTTCAAGTGCAAATTGAAACCGAGAAATTGACTCTAAAAAACAATACCATCTTTAACTAGCCTACATTTTCAGAGAAAGACAACAATTGATGCTCTGACAGCCTTTGACAGTTATTTTGAGATGAAGCATTATGTTCTCTTCTTCTGAACTAGACTGTAATACAAGCATGTTTGACTCAAAAAGGCCAATAAACAAAAATGAAAATAAAAGCAAACCATAAAAGAAAACGGAAAGAAAAGAAATAAAAATAGAAAAATATGTACAAAAGGTGTATCAGAGAGTTGTTAGGTAAAATACCTCTTGAGGGCTTGGCCATTCACCGAGAAGGTGTCTGACTGTCCCTCTAAATTCTGCAGGCAAAAAGAGCTGGGACCTAGTTTTTTAGCAATTAAGAACGGTCCCAACCACAAGTTTTGGAACTTAGTATGTTCGCCTTTCCCCTCATGAGGTTTGTCCCACTTAAGGACAAGATCACCTACCTCAAAATTCCTGTCTGAGGCAGAATTGGAATTGAACCAGCTTTTGACAATAAGTTGATGTTGATCTAGTTTTTGTTTTGCTTGAGCCCTTACCTCTTCTAACTTCAAAAAAGCATTAATCTGAATTTCCAAAGGAGGACAGTCTTCTTCCTGAACCTTCTGCGATAACTACAGGGATGGAAGGAGAACATGTGGTGGAAGAATTGCTTCTCTACTGTAAACGAGGAAAAAGGGGGAATTACCAACAACAATTTTCGGAGTTACCCTATCTGTTATCGCTCCAGGAAACTCTCCTAGGCTGTAAGTCGGAGATGCCTGGTAACTAACTCTTTTTGGAAATATTTTCTTAATATTTGATATGGTTTGTGGATCAAGATGAATATCTAGGGACTGGACTATGTTTTCAAGATTGTCTAGAAATACAAAATCTCACAAGGCCTTCTATCCATGTAGCCAGACAAAGTTTGATTAAATGGGGAAGAAAACAACTATTACACCAGATTATACTTCATACCAACAAGCACAATGAGTTTAATAACCAAAGAAATAACTTATGATTATCAACTAAAACAATTAACCAGTGAGATGACAGTCACTGCAAATTGAATGAGCATCAACAAAGAACTTTCACTCATAAGATATCAGAGAATAGAGGAGTAAAATCTGACCACACAACTAAAGGAAGTTTGAAATTTTTTATATAATAAGAATAAGTCTGTTGATTACAATGACAACATCCTAGAACCCCAAAATTGAACCCCTTCTTAGTCTTCAGAATGTAGCTTTATAGCTTTTACAAGATGTTCTCAGATCCTAAAAATATGGATCTGTTTTGCTAAAAACAGTAAAGAAAACTAATTTACATAAATGTAGAGATAAATCCTAAAAATGAGGGTCATCTTCATGTGCTGGTCCAATATCTGTTCGAACAGTTGGTGAAGTGATGACTAGCCTTCCAAGGCTCCTCCGTTTGGCATCATAAAGATTACAAATTCAAATTTGATGAGCTGTTCTATTCATTCCTAATACCCTGCCTTCAAAAATGACCAAAACTTAACCAAAGACTCCTCTTTTGACTTCTCTTTCCCAAAATAGCCTTTGGATTTGATGGAATAATCCACCACCTGTCTATTCCAAAAGGTTTCATTTGCTTTTAATTCGAAAATTTCAGATCTCGGCAAAAATTTTAACATTCTGGCTGTTACAGGCTTTCCACAGCGCATAGCCCGTAAAAAACGCTCATGCGCTGTTGAAAGTCACCACTTTCAACAGCTAACGGGTCATAAAATATCGATTTTCACTGTTGAAAGCGGGCAGATTTTCAAAATCGAATTTCTCGGTCATAGAAAATCCGTTTTTCATGTATGAATAGTCGATCGACATCTAGAGAATCTAATATATCCAATGTTGTTTCAAGATATTCATTTGGAGCTCGATAAGGGATTGAAAATTTCCCTGCAAGTTTAAGTATCATTCTTTCCATTTGCAATTCAAAACTCTAAACGGTTCTGCACACCAAACACTGTGATATGCTATTCGGCTGAGGTCTTGCACTGTTGAAATCACTCAGGAGTTGGCTTTGTTTTCTGGTAAGACATGGTGCTGCTGAATGGGATCGCATGCCTTCAACAAGCGCCATATCCAATCCTGAGAGAGGATATATATAGGTATTACGTAAATTAGCAAGCTGTGCCTCGGTCACTCTTACTCGATCACCAACTTCATCATAAGCAGCACGGATTGTTGGTCTGGAATGAATTTTAGAGGTATAAACTGGTTTAGGCATTCCTAAATCTTCCTGAATAGATCCACGAAGTTTTTTGGCCTGCTACCCAATCTTCCGGATGACAAGCCAGAAATTAGCAGTGTAAGTATTGCCTCCTTTCTCTTTTCTTGGGATTCCTTTAGACAAAAGAAAATGCCATCGATATGCTGTCAACAAACTTGCAAAACCCTGTAGCTTGATGAAAATCTCCTTAGATCAAGGCTTAGTTGGAAATGTTTGACTTGGCTGAGCGCATGCCTATAATTTTGCTGTTTGAAAACAAACCGGACATGCAAGATTTGTTCAGATCACTTGATGCGTGATCTCCTGCTCTTTGTAATCTTAGGCACTTGGCATGTATAATGATACGCATTAACATCAACACCCTAGAATTTGACACCTTTACATTTGCAAACTGAAAACCAGGCTGAGATCTTTTGAGAACACCTGTGCAACCCATTTTAAACTCGGCATCTGGAAGTTCAACATTGCTGTTAATGTTTCTTACAAAGAGAGGCCTCGAAGGATATTCCCCATAAGGATGCTTCCCACCAATAGAACCATTTTCTCCACCTTGCTGAGAAGTTTAAACCCCACCAAAGATATCTAAACTTAACAAAGTTCCATGGGTATTTCTCACACGGACAAGGATAGTATGATTTATAACCTCTTTTACATTAGGGAGGGAAAGATCAAATAAGAAATTCCCTGAAGCATTGATGAATGCAGCAATCGATCATCACTGAATGAACATCTCTTTTAATGATAAGATTTGAAATGATCTACATCCATTTGCAAGGTGGACAAGTGCTGTGTCAGTCAAAAGAGAAATGTTGTTCAGGATGAGAACATTCAGTGCACAACAAACAACCCGAGCATATCAAGGATATTTTGATAGCAATTTCTCAACCAACTACAATAATGACCAAGCAATGCTTTCACTAGCGTACGATCCTACACAAACTGCTCCTTAGCTATTGAAAGATTTCAATTTCCTCAGCGCGCCGCCATGTGAGAACTTATCCTTAGCTGTTGGAAGTCTTTACTTTCACCAGCGCATGATCTTGTGGAGAACCCCTTTTTGCTATTGAAAGCCTTCACTTTCCTCAGCACATGACCTGTGAAACTGATTGTTGGACATTTTGAAATTCACCACTTTCAACAGCGCACAAAATTATGAGAAGCGCTCCTTAGCTGCTGAAAGTCACCACTTTCCACAACTAACACTCAACTTTTGGACACACGTTAGCTGTTGAAAGTGAATGATGCAAATTTTGAAAAGAAGACTTTATGGAACATATTATCTTCTAAGACAAAAACCAAAACCTAAGTTTTGCAGATATAAAGACTCAAAAATGAATTGAGGCAACTACCGATAGCCATGCTATCCACAACAAAACTCGACCAAAAGGACGGTTTTATTTTGGGAGATAACATCTGGCTCCAACTGGGATGGAGACCTCCCTGCGAGGTTTCCAAGAACCTAGTAGTTCCAGTAGCCTTTAGCATTGGGCATGGAGTCATCAAGCCTTTAGAACTGATCCCTCGTAACTTTCATGTAGCCCAAGCTTATTCATGAAATCAACAACTGAAAAAGATCAAACTGCTCACATGGCAAACTTATTCTTCTACCTACCCCTACACTAACCATCTCTGTCATTTGTTAAGTGAATGTTGATTTCCATAGTAGCCATCCAAGCAATTTGAACACTGAAGAAATCTTGTCTTTATTACTAATCAGCAAATGATGTTGAAAATGCAACCACAGTGACAAGGAGCTTTTCAGGAAACCATGCTTGCCTGAAAAACATGGGCGAGTTGAAAAAATCTGAAACTTTCGAGCCCTCTGAAAAGTGTAACTCCATGAAGGCAGCCACTGGATCCTTGAAAAGAAGGTAAGAAACATGTTTCTCCTCTAGAAACAACTGCACATCTATGGCAACCTCTTGCTCAGTCATGACTGTTCCTCTGCAATAAGACTGATCATCTTCTTGTCCTCTTGATATTAACTCGTGATCATCAAAAACTACAATTTCATTATTAGAATAATGCTTACAAGAGGATAACAAAACAAGATTTTCATCACATGGATTAGGCTCAGCTGAGAACATATAATTTATTATGCAATCATCAGTCATCATAGGCTCTTCTTGACTTACAAACTGATCATAATCTTCACATGCATACCTATCTCTGGAATACTCAATGAATATTGAAAAGTTTGACCCTGAAACTGAATTGAACTTACATGTTGGCTGTTGTCCCAAATCTGCTCCAACCTCATTTCTCTCCTGCTCAACCATGGTTGTTCCCTTTCTGGAAAACTGATCACCTTCTTTTTCCCTGCCTCTAGAACATTCTGCCAATGTTGACAAATCTGATTCTACATCTGAAATGTATTCACCCTCAGGCTGCTGGTCCAAATCTGCTTCATACTCACTGCTTTCTTGCTCGGAATCTGAACCATACTGACATTGTTTTTGCTCATGTGCAAGAAGATTGTTGAAGTCAACCTGCTATCGAATCCTCCTAGAAGCACGGATATTCTCCTCCACCTCTTGAGCATCTTCGAACAAGTTCCCTAATGATGAATATTTTCTTTCTAACAAGAGAAGGACAAGTTCATTATGCTGGGCCATCAGATAATATACCATGGCAGCGATCTCAGTGGGCCGAATATCCAATGGGATGTCATAATATGTCCTATGGAACCTTCTGTTGAAAACAGTCAAAGATTCTCCCTCCTCTCTCTTCAAAGTACAAAAATCGTTAAGGTACTGATCAAGACATTTATTCTCACCCCAGTGTTTTGAAAAAACATAATAGAAATTAGTCCATGAACCGATTGATCCAGGTTCCAAAAGTCTAAACCATAAAGCAGCCTCTGTAGTTAGAGATTTAGAAAATAATCTCATAACAATATCTTCATGAACAATTTCCAGATTATCAATAAAATTTTCAAAAGCCTCCAAATGTTTTTCAGCTGAAACATGACCCTCTCCGGTAAAATGAATAAGGTACTCAACAAAATATGGAGGATAAGGATGAAGATGAGCTGGTAGCTTGAGAGGTTTAAACACCCTTTGTCTAATCTTAGACTGAAATTCCGTGGGCTGAAAACAAGGTTTAGGAGGCATAGGTGAAAGTAATGAAATTTGAGATGATTTAAATTCAAATTCATCATTCTCATGGTTACAAGGCTGATCAGTTTCAAGAGAGATTTGTATGCAATTCTCATCTTTATGGACAGGCCGAGGGAATGAAATAGGATCAACGTCAACAACATAAGGAGGGTGCAAGATTTCCTCTTCTAAATATGGACTTATAAAAGATGGATGATAATCTTCAGAGTATACGAAACAAAGGATAATTATTTTAACATGTGAAGGAAAAAGTATAAAGGAGCTGATAAAGAAATACAACAGTTCACGAAGCAGGATAATGAACTGGTACTTGGATTTGAAATTTAACTCCTTCATCTTTTGTCAACCGGATCCTCCCTAGTGGAGTCTTTAATCGTGAAGTCGCCAGATAGAAAATTACAACCAAGTAGTGTCTGACCTTTGTCTATCATCAAAGATCAGATCTATGTCGTCTCCCAGGGAAGTTGAGCTTCAATCTCCTCTCCCCGGCAACGACGCCAATTTGTTATCACTCCAGGAAACTCTCCTAGGCTGTAATTCGAAGATGCCTGGTAACTAACTCTTTTTGGAAATATTTTCTTAATATTTGATATGGTTTGTGGATCAAGATGAATATCTAGGGACTGGACTATGTTTTCAAGACTGTCTAGAAATACAAAATCTCACAAGGCCTTCTAGCCATGTAGTCAGACAAAGTTTGATTAAATGGGGAAGAAAACAACTATTACACCAGATTATACTTCATACCAACAAGCACAATGGGTTTAATAACCAAAGAAATAACTTATGATTATCAACTAAAACAATTAACCAGTGAGATGACAGTCACTGCAAATTGAATGAGCATCAACAAAGAAATTTCACTCATAAGATATCAGAGAACAGAGGATTAAAATATGACCACACAACTGAAGGAAGCTTGAATTTTTTTATATAATAAGAATAAGTCTGTTGATTACAGTGACAACATCCTAGAACCCCAAAATCGAACCCCTTCTTAGTCTTCAGAATGTAGCTTTTTAGCTTTTACAAGATGTTCTCAAATCCTAAAAATATGGATCTGTTTTGCTAAAAACAGTAAAGAAAACTAATTTACATAAATGTAGAGATAAATCCTCAAAATGAGGGTCATCTTCATGTGCTAGTCCAATATCTGTTCGAACAGTTGGTGAAGTGATGACTAGCCTTCCAAGGCTCCTCCATTTGGCATCATAAAGATTACAAATTCGAATTTGATGAGTTGTTCTATTCATTCCTAATACTCTGCCTTCAAAAATGACCAAAACTTAACCAAAGACTCCTCTTTTGACTTGTCTTTCCCAAAATAGCCTTTGGATTTGATGGAATAATCCACCACCTGTCTATTCCAAAAGGTTTCATCTGCTTTTAATTCGAAAATTCTAGATCTGGGTGAAAATTTTAACATTCTGGCCATTACAGGATTTCCACAGTGCATAGCCCATAAAAAACGCTCCTGCGCTGTTGAAAGTCACCACTTTCAACAGCTAATGGGTCATAAAATATCGATTTGCGCTGTTGAAAGTGGGCAGATTTTCAAAATCAAATTTCTCGGTCATAGAAAATCTGTTTTTCATGTATGAATAGTCGATCGACATATAGAGAATCTAAGATATCCAATGGTGTTTTCAGATCTTCATTTGGATCTCGGGAAGGGATTGAAAAGTGCCCTGCAAGTTTAAGTATCATTCTTTCCATTTGCAATTCAAAACTCTAAACGGTTCTGCACACCAAACACTGTGATATGCTATTGGGCCGAGGTCTTACGCTGTTGAAAGCACTCGGGAGTTGGCTTTGTTTTCTGGTAAGAAATGGTGCTTTCGAATGGGATCACATGCCTTCAACAAGCGCCATATCCAATCCTGAGAGAGGATATATATAGGTATTACGTAGATTAGCAAGCTGTGCCTCGGTCACTCTTACTCGATCACCAACTTCATCATAAGCAGCATGACTTGCTGGTCTGGAATGACTTTTAGAGGTATAAACTGGTTTAGGCATTCCTAAATCTTCCTGAATAGATCCACGATTTTTTTTGGCCTACTGCCCAATCTTCCGGATGATAAGCCATAAATTAGCTGGGTAAGTATTGCATCCTTTCTCTTTTCTTGGGATTCCTTTAGACAAAAGAAAATGCCATCGATATGCTGTTAACAAACTTGCAAAACCCTGTAGCTTGATGAAAATCTCCTTAGATCGAGGCTTAGTTGGAAATGTTTGACTTGGTTGAGCGCATGGCTATAATTTTGCTGTTTGAAAACAAATCGGACATGCAATATTTGTTCAAATCACTTGGTGTGTGATCTCCTGCTCTTTGTAATCTCAGGCACTTGGCATGTATAATGATACGCATTAACATCAACACCCTAGAATTTGACACCTTTACATTTGCAAACTGAAAACCGGGTTGAGCTCTTTTGAGAACACCTGTGCAACCCATTTTAAACTCGGCATATGGAAGTTCAACATTGCTATTAATGTTTCTTACATAGAGAGTCCTCGAAGGATATTCCCCATAAGGATGCTTCCCACCAATAGAACCATTTTCTCCACCTTGCTGAGAAGTTTAAACCCCACCAAAGATATATAAACTTAACAAAGTTCCATGGGTATTTCTCACACGGACAAGGATAGTATGATTTATAACCTCTTTTACATTAGGGAGGGAAAGATCAAATAAGAAATTCCCTGAAGCATTGATGAATGCAGCAACCGATCATCACTGAATGAACATCTCTTTTAATGATAAGATTTGAAATGATCTACATCCATTTGCAAGGTGGACAAGTGCTGTGTTAGTCAAAAGAGAAATGTTGTTCAGGATGAGAACATTCAGTGCACAGCAAATATATCGAGCATATCAAGGATATTTTGACAACAATTTCTCAACCAACTACAATGATGACTAAGTAATGCTTTCACCAACGCACGATCCTACACAAACTGCTCCTTATCTGTTGAAATATTTCACTTTCCTCAGTGCGCCACCATGTGAGAACTTATCCTTAGCTGTTGGAAGTCTTTACTTTCACCAGCGCATGATCCTGTGGAGAACCCCTTTTTGCTGTTGAAAGCCTTCACTTTCGTCAGTGCACGACCCGTGAAACTGATTGTTGGACATTTTGAAATTCACCACTTTCAACAGCGCACAGAATTATGAGAAGCGCTCCTTGGCTGCTGAAAGTCACCACTTTCCATATCTAACACTCAACTTTTGGACAGACGTTAGCTGTTGAAAGTGAATTATGCAAATTTTGAAAAGAAGACTTTATGGAACATATTATCTTCTAAGACAAAAACCAAAACCTAAGTTTTGTAGCTATAAAGACTCAAAAATGAATTGAGGAAACTACCGATAGATATGCTATCCATAACAAAACTCGACCAAAAGGACGGTTTTATTTTGGGAGATAACACTATCAACCCATATTGCACTAAATAGTGCATTATGCCAGTTTTTATGGTTTTCAGAGACCATTCTCTTGATGATCTTGATCAGGTTTTTATTTGTCGATTCCGCTAGACCATTTCCTTGGGGGTAATAGCCGAAAGAATACTTTAGTTTTATTCCTTTTTCTAAAGAAAAAGCATTTATTTCAAGAGATGAAAAATATGAATCATTATCGATCACTAGACATTCAGGAATACCGAAGTGAGTGATAATGTTTGAATTAAGGAAGGATATTACCTGACTGGTGTTTACCACTTTTAATGGTGCAACCTCGAAGCATCTGGTGAAATAGTCTGTCGTTGTTATGATGTATTTATGCTGTTGTGAGGAGGTGGGGTTAATTGGGCCTATAATATCAAGACCCCATTGCTGAAAAGGGAAATCCACAGAGACAAGTTGCAGTGGGAATGCTGCCTTCTGTACTCGTCCATAATCCTTTTGACAGATTACGCATTTGTGGCATAATGCATTGGCATCTTTGAAAAGAGTAGGCCAATAATACCTTTCCCTTAATACTTTGTGGGTAGTAGTATCTCCACCGAAATGCCCTCCAACTTCCCCTGCATGTAATTCTGATAAGACTTTGTCTGCTTCATCTTTTGCTAGACAACGCATAAGGATTCCATCAAAATTTTGGCGAAACAATATACCATTCACCAGTTGGAAAGAAGAAGATTTTAATCTCAACACTCTCCTCTATTTTGTATCAAGGTGATGGGGAGCTGATCTATGTATTAGATAAACCTTGATGTCATCATACCGAGGACTAGTAAGATTTTGTGCACAACAGATTTGATTTTGATTATGTTGATCTTCAATTAACATATCAGTTTGATTCTTTTGTTCTATAGCTGAATCAAAAACTAATTTACATAAACATTGGCATCTAACAATTTGTACTGGATTGATCTTGAGGTCATATTCTTGTAAGGATGTGACCCAGTTTGCCCTTTTCTCACCCAGTTCTTTCTGTACCAACAAATTTCTGACAGCGGGGTAAGGAACAATGAATTTTTTTCTAGATTTCAGTAGATAAGATCGAAAATGTTTAACTTCTTTAAAAACAGTGGAGGCCTGCTAATCTACAACCGGATAATTAAGCTCTGCACCCTTAAAGGCTGAGCTCATAAAGGCAATATGAACTTCATTGTTTTCAACATTCTTTTGGGTTAGCACAACGACATAAGATCTATTAGAGGCAAACGTGTAAAGAGTGAAATATCGTGAAAAGTCAGGGCTCATTAGGGATGGAGCCTCCACTATGTCCTTTTTTATTGAGTCAAAAGCTTGACTTTATAGAGGTCCCCAATGGTATTGCACATCCTTTTTTATTAAGTTTTGTAATGGCCTAATCATTTCCAAAAAACTTGGGATGAACCTTCTAACAAAATTTATCTGACCTAAAAAGGATTGCATAGAATTTTTGGAAGAGGGGAGAGGAAGTTTTGAAATGACTTGAGTCCTTCGAGGGTCAATGATCTTCCCTTCATTGGATACTATGAATCCAAGCAAATTGCCTTGTTCTACTGCAAAGACAGATTTTTTGGGATTTAGAGAGATGTCGTACTTATGACATCGTTGAAGAACAGATCTCAGATGAGCTAAATGATCTCCCTTATTCTTTGAGAAGGCAGTGACATCATCTAGATAGACCACTACAGATTGATTGATTAGACCACGAAAAGAGATATCCATCGCTCTCTGGAAAGTGGCACCAACATTTATAAGCCCAAAGGACATCTTTCTATAAGCATAGGTACCCCATGGAGTACGAAAAGTGGTTTTCAACTGGTTTGGGGGAGACATGAGGACTTGGTTATACCTTGAAAAACCATCCAGCAGTGATAATCTTTCAGAACTGGATACCTGTTGGAGAATCTATTCCATTGGGGGAACAAGGTAGTTGTCTTTATCAGATGCTCGATTTAAATTTCGGAAATCAACACATAGTCGGATTTCGCCACTTTACTTCCTTACAGGGACAAGGTTAGAGACCCACTGTGTATGTCTCACCGAGAAGATTATCTTAGAATTCAATAGTTTGTTTAGTTCCTTCTTGACCATTGGTTCATGTTTTGGGTGCATCTTTCTCAACTTCTGTTGAAAAGGTTGAGTCTGGGGTTTCATGGGAATAATGTGTTGTATGATGTTAGGATCAAAGGTTTTTAGATCATCATATATCCAAGCAAATCCATCCTTAAATTCCTTAAACAACTTGATAAAGACTGACTTTTCTTTCTCATAACATCCCATTCCCAAATTGATGCATTGTGGATTGTCTTTAGTTCCTAGATTTACCTTTTCACGGGTCAAGGAAGAACTATTCGTTTTACAATTTACTGATTTTATGAATTTATCATGCAAATCATAAAACTTTTCTAATCTTACCACAGATTTTGGGATAGAATTTACCAGATCCGATGTTGATTCCGAAGATCTTGGGTCCGATATTACCGTAAAATTGCGAAGGTCTTCGTCATGTGTACCTTCATCGATAACTGCACCTTGGAAAGTATCTTCCATGTGCAAGAAACTGATGATATGTTGATCGTCATAAAAAACTCTTCAATTAGTGATGTTGTCTGGGACAGATGGTCTAAACAACAACTCGATGGAATATGCGTTTGGAGAAAGGATTTCTGCGAGAAAAAGTTTAGAAGTGACATTAGCCAACAAGCCAGCCTCAGAATTATTCAATCTTGGAATAGAATTAATGTTAAACGCAGAAAATTTGTTCATTAGATTCCATACTCAAGTTTGATAGCTTTTCAGGTGTGGAGATAGGTAATGAATGAAATTTCTTACCTGTCTGACCACAATTTTTGAATCGCCAAAAACCATTAAATTATGAACTCTCAAATCTAGTGCCTTTCTGAGACCTTGCAGAAGTTCCTCGTATTCAACCGTATTGTTTGTGCATTCAAATTCTAATCGACAAGTGATCAAAGTTTTGTTACCTGCTGGATCAATGAGCACACATCCTGCGTCGACTCCTTCTTTATATTTAGATCCATCAAAGTAAAGAGACCAGATATGATTCTCATCAGCTGTATGTGACATCTTAGGGAGAACTATTGACTGTGTGCAAGTCATGAGTTCTAATTGTTGTTATGGGTCAGTAATGGTAGAAGTTTTAGCCACGAAGTTACCAAAAAATGTGTTCATCCCTTGCATTTCGGGTGGATTGGCAGAAGCAGTAAATGGTTCATTAGGATCATTTAAATCAGTTACCA
Organism: Picea engelmannii; assembly: GCA_009831015.1. Taxonomy (NCBI): domain Eukaryota; kingdom Viridiplantae; phylum Streptophyta; class Pinopsida; order Pinales; family Pinaceae; genus Picea; species Picea engelmannii. The sequence continues at coordinate 43,121 of ML792677.1, forward strand.
TAAGCTTGAGGTAATGTTCATGATTGATCTTGATTCTATTAGGCTTTCCATTCTCTGGCAGCCACAAATGAGACCAATCTGTCGCAAAGTAACGATGTATCTATTCATACCAATCCCTACTTAAAAATAAGCCATATACTTAAGGGATATCAACGACAATAATATCAATAATCTGGTGGACTTTAGGATTAGACGATAATCTGGTAAGGACAATTTTTAATTCACCTATTACCTTAACACTGGTCCGATCAAGATGAATAATTTTTAGACTGGAAGGTTGAACTTCAGCATTGATTTTTTGGCAGACATACCAAGGAATTACATTTGACGATGCACCATAATCTACCATACAATTATGTACATTCCTATTGAAAATTTTGAAAGTCAACAAAGAGGGTGGGACATTTCTACGAGTATTAACAACATAACTTAGTTGGTTTTTAGTCACAACCCCTGGAATTATTTTATCTACATTTGTTATGATTTTTATAGAAAGGTCTCTTTTATCAGAGGATCCTAATGTTGTTTTAACAGAGACCTTTTGAGGTGTTTTAGGGTTGTTTCTTGCAAATTTGTTGCTGTTCAGATTGTTGTTTTTGTTGTTTTCTGCAATATTATGAAGCATCTTTTGCACAAGAAAATGAAATTTCAATAATTCATAAACATAAATATTAGCTCTGAGTTTTTTTAGGTCCTCAATCAAATTGTATTCTAAACATGGAGTTACTAGATTTTGTTTATCTTCATCTTGTTTAGACTATTTTTGAGGCGCACTAGTTCCAATTTCAGAAGAGGATTTATTCGTTGTTTTGCTTATGGTATTGTAAGGATGCACTGTTTCAAAATTGGCTTGAAAGATACTATCCGAAAAATGCCCGAAGATGTTGGGAGAGGATTCGTCCTCTTCCACTATATCTTGTTCAACCACATCTTCAAAAACCTCAGGGTGAACTAAGTTATCATTTGCTTCTAGAATTGTTTGGATAGCAAACTGTAAGCTTTCTAGATTTAGGCCTTTAGGATTTAAATTGGGCTGGTTTATGGGAAAAGGATTTCTGAAAGGAGGTTTGTAAGACCCTTTGCTTGAAGAAACTTCTTCAACTGATCTCCTTAAATCTATAACTTGATTTGAAAACTTCTGAATGACCTTATGTAAACTTTCCAGATCTGAACCATCTAATTGAGTTTTGGTTTGGGGAGGTCTAGGAAGAATTTCTATTTTCTTCTTGGAAGATGGGGTAATCTCTACCTCATTACAGATATTGTCCTTTAGGATGAGAATATTTTTCTCAATTTGGCTTGCCTCCTCGAAGGCTTCCAATAATGTTGCTTTCTTAGACCTTTTTACCTAGATTTCTATGTTTTGGTGTAGGGATTTCATGTAGTATGTGACAATAATATTTTCAGCTGGCATTGAATCAGTGGGGATTCGATTTTTTAATGTCAGAAAACTTTGATTAAAGTCTTTTATTTTTTCCTTAAGGTTCATCTTTAAACTGGAGAGTTCCATGACTAAGACTTCAAGAGATTTTTCATCTCTGAATTTCTCAAGGAAACAAGATTCGAATCTATCCCAAGATACAATGGCATGTGGTTGTTGAGAAAAATACGAAGTAGAGGCATTGCCTTCAATTGTGTATGGAAAAAGTCTACATACTACATCTTCGTGTTCTAAGCGTCAGAGTCTAATGGCTTGCATGAATTTTTTAATGTGATCTTCAACAATCTGCTTGGAATTTGGATCGAATTTAGGGAGCCATTTCTCTGGATGTTTAGGCAAAGGATGTTGGGGTTCAAGTATGGCCACTGCATCTTGATCGAGCCAAGGTCTGGCGGGATTTTTTGGATTTTCCATAGGCGTGGGTGGAGTCGAAGGCTAAGATGAAGAAATGACTTCGTCGGATGACTCTTCTCCTGAAGAAGAAGGGGATGAAGGTGGCGGTGATGGTGGGATACCAGATCCTTCGGCTGCAGGCGTGAGGATGTGATCTGGATCCGTAGGGTTTAGGGTAAGACTAGTGCCTTCAAGTTGCTCTCTAATATCAGAGAAGTCTAGTGGTTGATTCAATGGATGACCTGGTTGTCTGATATGGGCCAAATAACTATATGTCCTTAGAAGTGATTGACGAACAATTTCTTGCACATCGGACCCCGGGGGGTTTGGTGTTACTGGTTCAACGGTAATTTGTGGATTTTTGTTTGATGTGGTTGTTGTTTGAGAGACAATGTTGTCGTCATAATGACTTCTTGTTACTATAGGTGAGTGGGTGTGTGGGGGAGGAGTCTTGCGACCTCCATGTGCCATCAATAGTGTCCAGGCCCTCCTTCTAGTGCCATTTGTTGACGGGAGAAATTGACCGTTCGTCAACTAGAAGAGCGAGTCCAGTCCGGGGTTGTCTAATTAACCCAAGCCATTTGGTATGACTCACTCTGACATGTTTAATGGCTCCGTTGGCCAATCTAAAGTCCTAAAAGAAACAAATAAATAAATAAAAGAAATGAA
>ML792677.1:45814-82972 GCA_009831015.1 Picea engelmannii
ATTTTAAATAATATTTACACAACAGATTTGTTTCTCTAATTTATGTGCATGCTATACAATTTATGAGTTTTAATCTGAACTCACTAAAATATATGAAAATATGGCTCTTTTGATGAAAGTAGATAAAGAAAACAAAATAAACTATTTTTTTTTTTTAGTTTTTTATCTCTACTTACCTGTAAGATTAAATATAAAAAATACTATGGAACAAGAATATGTAGATGGTGAAAACCAGACCATATATAAGAGTTTAAAAAATAAACAAACAAATAAAAGAAACAAACTAACCTATTAATGAGTTGATCAACATGCATCCGACATTTGTATGATCATGAATCGTCCATCCAATCTGTCCATGAGATAAATCTACAGTGAACCTTTACGTTGTTTGGAATAAATGCTAAACAATATATTGACTGCTGGATTTTAATGATAGAACGATAATACACAAATAATAATTGTGATATTTGTGACTGCAAGCAATTACACATAAGATAAATCTAACTATAACAACCTGCTTTTAATCATTCAAAAAAAATTAAAGATCAACCTTATCATTTGAATTGAACGATCGATCACTATTTTTATATAACTGAAGCATCAAAATGTGGACTGTATTAAAGAAATTATCTTGATGACATAATAATTTGTGAAGACAAAAGCTATCAACAATTATCGAATTATCAAGATAAACAAACCATAAACGAAAACAACATTTACAGATAGCTAAAGCAGAAATGTAAACATATATTCCGTCCAAATTCATGTATAACCTGTCCACCTTCAGCCCCAAGCCAAGATGTCTGGATTACAAAAAATAATGAGTTTTTAAAGCCTTTCAGGAAGGTAATTGTCTTATCTTCTGTGATAAGATACAATCATCTATTGATTACAAAAATAGAGGGGGAATACAACCACCCAGATCACACTAGATCTTAAAATCCTAAAAAACGTTTGTTGTTGTTTATACAAAAATGAATCATAGATATGGATAATAAGCCCAAAAAATTCTTCATATCACTTGGTAACCATGAACCCTGAGATATCCTGAAAAGAAAAGATAAAATAAAGAAACTCAGATATATATTTAACCACAATTTTCCAAATTTACAATTAGAATAAACTGGCTACAAAATCTGTTGATTCTGTAGCTGGTCTATTTTAGCAATGAAATCTAATTTATTCAATGAAAAAAATAATCTAATTTATTCAATGAACAAAATAACACTATTTTAAGATAAAAAGGAAATCTTACCTCTAACTGTAAAATCAAATCATATCACATGATTTCATAATTTATTATTGTTGTTGGAGTCTTGACATTTTTTAATATCACATTCCCTGTAGTTTTCATGTGTTTCCCTTGTCCCTGAATGACAGAATCAAGCCCATGATTTTCATTTGTTAAGAGGTCAAGTTGATCATTAAGAGCTTTAATCTGTGACTGTAAAATAGGTATATCGGTGTAATACTTGTCAATCCAGAATAAGCAAGTTTCACATTGCGACAGTGCGACGGTCCCTTGAGAATAACCATGGTTGTGAATCGGAACGTCCCCAACATGGACTGTATATTTGTTATCCAACTTAATACCAGAAAACCCTTCACTATGTTTTAGATAAGGCAGTAGATTATCCACGAAGTTATAAGACTGATCGAGGTTTGTTTTGAAAGAAAGAGGGTCTTCTTCAGCAAGAAATCTATCAATTTCAGAATATGAACTCTCATGGATATCGATCATCTTGATTGAGCTCACATGAGGGTTTGATTTGTTTCGCAGCTTCCTCGAAATCAACCTTCCAACTCTCTTATTCTTAAAACCCAAATCGATATCACCTTCAGACATCTTGCCTAGAGGTCTGTTTGCATTTTTTACAGAGATGTTAGGCTATGCAACTTGCTCATGGGCCTGCTCAACAACTTTTGGGTCGAGTAAAGGCTTACTGTGGGAGGTCATAGCATAGGCCTTGGTAAATGAGGGGAGCTCTCTAGGATATACTATGGTTTCCTCAATCACAGGTTTATCAGCCTCTTTAGTGTTGGGGTTAGCGAAACCATTTCTATTTAAAAATGAATCCAAATCATCGTTTTGCAACTTCAATTGATGTGCAAGCATAATTTTTATTAAACCATGATGGAAAAGGCTTGAATCCAAACGTTGATTTTTATACCTCTTAGCCATTTTATAAATGCTTCTCCACAGATAATAAGGCATGTTTAAAGGAAACCCTATGAAATTCATGAGCATACACAGGTGATAAAGAAACACAAAACCAAAACGGCCTTCACAAGTCACAAACTATTTCAATACTGCAAGAAGACCATGCCATTGGGTTTTCAGTAAGGATATTGGCATACCTTTTTCATAGCCATTGATATTTCGATATGTGAAGAAAAGACTCCATGGAACCTCTTCTACCTTAGCATTCTTGAAGCACTTCTTCCCACTCGCAAGGAGTCCTATTTCTTGGCTTAAAAAGTTCTCTGTGACTTCAAGTTGAATCTCCCCCACCTTGGCCCAACATCCATCAAATGAGAGGGTGAATTCCTGAGAAATCTGTAGGTTAAAGCCCTGGAATTTCTCAAGGAAAACAAGCCAACCGTGACCTTCGAGATCCTCCCTTGCATCATCACATAGGAGCAAGGTCTGAGTGCCATTGGGTTTGACCCTAACAACCGGGGCCATGGGAAATTGACATGAAATCACCCAAACATAGTGGATATGGAGGGTTTGTAAGAGCAGACCAAAGCTATACTCCAGGCCTGAAAATCATCAATAGTCTATGGCGTATGAGCAGAAAATTCACAATGAAAAGATAGGTATTGTTTGAAATGAATGCGAGGGGTGTTGCAAAACCCAAGATAAGGCTTTGAAATTATGGGATGACTGTGATCGGACTACCACCTCTCATATAGTATAGGCCATGACCAGAGCATTGAAATAAAAATGAATGTGCAACAAAGTGGGTTCGGTCCTAAAGTTTTGGAGAGGGGGACTTATAGACCAAAGTCTAGCGACAAGGGGGCGTATGACCAAGAACCACACAAAAAACATATCAATGCTTAAATTAAAAGGTCCTTAGTTGATCCAAATAATAATCCATAAGCATGTTCTCCATTCGAGGATTCAAAACAAAGAGAATAAACTTCATAGCAAGGAACAAGGCTTCATTTATAAAAACTGTGGAGACATTCTGCCTTTCATAAACTTTTCAAATAGAGTGGTAATACAATCGTAAGTTTTAATGCTTTTTTTCATGCTTTGAGTCATGAACGAAGAATGGAAACAAAAACACTAGGAAAAACCAAAAACTTTCAATTGTCATTACGAAAAATCGCTCATAAAGAACAAAAAACTGTATGACCCCAATCAGGCAGCTACATAGACTATTATTTGATATAAAAAGTTAAAAATATGTTGGGTTGCCAACACAGTGAAGCCCCAAGACCCTGAGCTTTGATACCATATGTTAAGAACCAAATATCAATATAGTATAGAAAAACCTCAGAATAAGTACTCAACGCCTTGAAAAAGAGATAATTTTAGGTAATAAGCCTCTTTGATGGGGAAACCTCCTTATACCCCACATAAATGTCCAAATACAAGATGATTCCAAATGAAAATGTCTCCCTAGTATATATAGGAGACTAGGAGGTACAATTACAACTAATGGACTCAAATCAACATAAATAAAATAACATTACTAATGTAATATGCCCCAATTAAGGGGTAATGAGCCACTATTTAGGGCTTAACACTCCAACCTGAAGGAAGCTCCAACTCCCTGGTTCCCCGAATTCAACTGGAAGGTGGCTCCAACCACCTATCCTTGCCTCGTTCTACTGCCCTGAAATATAAATGCCAAATGTAGAAACCCTGTCACTGTCACAAAAACCTGTACCAACATGTACCAATAACCTGTCACAGCCTATACCAAAAACTTGCACAACCAACCTGTCACAACCTGTATCAATCAACATGTACAACCAACTTGTCACAACCTGTATCAATCAACATGTACAACCAACCTCTCACAAGCTTCACCAATCAACCTGTACCAATCAACCTATGTTATCAGCCATGTACATCAATCACTCACACAACATGTACCATCAAAAGTGCATCAACTATGCACAACACATCCTGTTACAACAACCTCTCACATCAACCTTATTAACCAAATCAAATCTACTCACCAAGATCAATCACCAAGACAAATCTCAACGATATACACACTATCACCAAGATGTGCATCACTTAAGACTACTCACAAACATGAACAAGATGTACCAAGATGTGCATCACCTAAGACTACTCATAAACATCAACAAGATGTACCAAGATCAATATGTGCTTCTAAAAGTATACCAAGTCATATATACCACATCATCCATAAACTATGTTCCAACAATACTATTATCAAGTGCCTCTAGAAATGTACCAAACATGTACCAACCATGTTTCACCAACACTACTATAAAGTGCCTATAACAATGCACCAAACATGTACCAATCATGTATCACCAACACTACTAACAAGTTCCTCTAACAATGCACTAAGCATGTACCAATCATGTGTCAATCAACAAGCCAAACTATGACTCATTGTTGGCCCTTGACCAAGTTTTGAAGAGTACTTGGTCATACTTGACAACTTTTGGGACTGCGATAGCTTGCCAAGGAAGGAGTGCAACGTGAAGCATAAAATAAGGAAGAAATACCTATTTTGGGGTCCATTTTAGGGTTTTGGGTTGATGTAACGGGAAAGGGATGTCGGCCTGTAGGTTTACCCACATTTAGGCCCATTTTGTAATCTATAAATAGGCAATGTAGATAGTAAGATAAGGAGGAGATAGTAATGTAGTACATCTATGTGATGTATGAATGAAATCTTAGTGCTAGTAATTGGATCTGTGTGATCGGATGTATCTTAGAGTGCTCTGTGCATGATATCAGAGAGCTAAGTTTAGGTTGTTATAGTCTGATGTTGAAGAGCAAGGAAGAAGGATCTAGCGAGCTACATAGATCTTCTGTCCTATGTAAAGTAAGGGTCATTAGAGCTCTGTGCTATAACTGCTTGACCAAGATAATATAAATAAGACTTTGTGGATGTAGCCCCAGGGTGGGGGTGAACCACGGTAACTGTGTGTATAGTGTTTTGTGCTTCGCTCTTCCCTAGGAGGAACAAGTTTTGTGTATAGTGTTTTGTGAACCACCTCTTCCCTAGAAGGAACAAGTTTCTTCAGGGGAAAGCTAGTAAACCTATGTGAAAGGCTCGCCTAGATACCTATGACTGTCAATGGAACTTTGACAGAGGAAGACTTTGAGATCATTACATTTTTTGAAGACAACGCCCCGTTTACCATGCTCATAGGAAAACCCTAGATTGATAGAGAACAAGCCAGGTGAAGAGAAAAAGAAAAAGTTTTGGAACAAAAGAAGAAAGAGTTAAAAGACTTTATGACTAGAAGGATCGCGCACTTGATTGAAGAACAAAAGAGAAGATTGCAGATATTTAATACTAGTACCTCTAATGTCAAAGCTAAGAGAACACTTGAGGATCCACAGAAGATCAAGTTACCTATTTTTGATACAGAAGAAGTATTATCAAGGAACCCTAAGAAAGATTTTCCATAGCGCGAAGTAACTAAGACCACGGAAGATAAACATCAAAATGGTAAAAGCATTACTGAGATGAAACACGCTGGGAAGTAGGCTAGGAAGTTAAGAAAGAAAAGGTCTAATACTGTAAGGTTACAAGAGGTTCTAGAGGACACTTCACAGCAAGAAGAATTGCAGAATTGGAGCTTCGTCGAGATATTAAAACAACGACATAGAGTACTTCACCATGACGAAGAAATATAGTCATTGGAACCAATATACCCGTTCTATCGCTGCTCCAAATTGATCAAAATTTAGTTATGGGTTACGACTAGACCATTGGATAGCACCAGAATGAATAGAACGGAGTTCATGAAGGCCCCATGTCCATTGCAAGCAGACCATTGTTGATATTGCCTACTTAACCTGTTGCGCCATGCACCGAGAATACTTTTTGATAACTGAGAATCTGAGCATGAACCTTGAGATTTACTTACCCTGAGATCATTGCCTTACTATTCACTGTCATCTCTCGATTCCATTTTCATCCGAGCCAACCGACCCAAGTTTGTATGTCGAACAAGCTCAACGTTGCTGAGAATTTTTTTGAAGAAGTTCTAATTGATTTAATGGATGAGAGAGTCATGTTAGAACATAGAATGTTTATAGCTGTACAGGCATCATCCTCGGGCGTACTGCCAGCTTCCCCTTCCACTGCTCGAGCAGGACCATCCCAACCACCTTTGGAAAGATGATCTAAGCTCAAAAATGACTTTGCCACTGTGAAGATGATCCCAAGCATCTTTCCTAAATATATCCCACCACTAAGAGGACCAGTGGATCGAGACTCTATACCTAGAGACTTCGACTATGTTGTAGTCACTATGTACCTCTCGAAAGGGGTGTGTGCAATTCATGCTGACTAGGAGAAGCTCACCACCCTAAAATTCAGTGATTTTAATCTTGTAGATCACAAGGTATACAATATTCTATCCCCGCACAAGCATTTGAATATTACAAAAGGAAAGAACCCCAATATTGTACCGCAACAATGGACCCATAACCTTGCACAGTCAACCCTCCTCAATGTAATGAAGATTCCACATTTCAGGAGGCATCAGAAAGTAAATTCTTGTGTTCGACTATTGTTGTCCTGCTACCATGGAGGATACCTATGGTTAGATTGGCGCATCACTGTGGATCCGATTCTGATCAATCGGATCACTGGGCTAAGCATGCAGGGCCCTGACCTGCAGGGCTTTTACCTTGCAAAGACTGCAGATCGTGCTCTCGCTCAATGAATAAAATACACATATGGAAATTTGGAGAAAGGCACGCAAGGTTACAAGGTAGCCTCCATTGAGAATGCAACAATACACTTTGGTTTCCATCTAATTGCAGGCAAGTTAGTCCGAAAAAACAGACCTACACAGGTGACCCGATTTGTAGTTGACCTCGCAGGGAAGTGCGTAGAGGGACTACAAATGAATTGGGTGAAATACCTTATAAATCATCTAGAGCTTGACTGTAGACAAGTGCAAGACCAAGGGTACGAGTTCCACTTTAGCTGGTTGCTCATACTCATCGCCTTCATCGCATGGGAACTACCCAAGGGAGCCACATTTCCGGAGATCAAACCGTTGGAACCCCTGGCTACGAAGTTCTGTGCGTTGTGGTACTCCAATGACATGAACAAACAGTTGCAGTCCAATGCTGTCTTCCATGCATACTACACTCAGTTGAGGAATTCCATTCAGTCTACACCGCGCATTACACCCAACACTCTTCATAGGTTTCGACCATTGATTAAATTCAACACAGATCGTCATTTCACCTACATCACAACGCGCGTAGACGAGCACAAACAACAACTCCAGTCATATTACAAGCTGATAAAAGATGACCTAGAGGAGATTACCAAGGAATGGTTGGTTGACCTCCTTGTTGCAGCAGACCCTGTAGAGATGTCCGACGTAGATAGCCTTGAAGCTATGCCAGATACACCAGGTTTGCGCAAGACTCAGAAGGATGTGGAAGTTCAATATATCCACAACACATCCATAAAGACTGCTTCTCTCTCACCTACAATGAGAGGTGATGATGAAGAACTAGGGGGCACAAAAGTTGAATAGAGAAAATGAGAGGTTACCCCGCCTAGGGACGAGGTATATCCCTCCAAGAAAAGGAAGATTACCCCACCGAGGCCCTCATCCATAAAGAAAAATAAGGCCACCCGGACCACGCTTAAGACTACGCTTACCTCGAATGATTTTGACTTCTTAATTGCCATGCTGAATGATGTTTCATTAGAGCTCGTGGAAAATAAAGAATCAAAGTAGGAGGAACTATTTTTCTGGATCACAGGCGAATTCAAAAAAGCACAACAGGAACTTCAGTCTAGCCAAGTAGTTTCTATGGAACCATTAACAATGGAGATATCAGGAACATGCGACAAGCCCACACAGTTACGCCAGATAGCTGAGAAAGTCGAAGCTCACCTTTGACGAGCTCAAGAAGACATAGCGAAAGCCATCCAGGATTTGGCGCAAGCACAGAGCACACATGAAGAGCAATGGAGAAAGGAAGAATGGGAGTAGCTTGACTTACAAGAGAAATGGGAGGAGGAAAAAGCCTAATTACAAGAGAGCAAAGACCAGTTGCTAGCAGAGAAACTTGAAACACAAGAAAGAGTTCACAAGGCACTGTGCTTCTTGACGATCATAGAAGTGAAGATGGAATATCATCTTCCATAGCAGGTGACCCAACCAAAAGAATTAATTCAACAAATTCAAGAACACATCATGGATATGGAGCTCTACACCATGCCTGAGACACCCCGAGAGATAAGAGATCTAAGAGAGGCCACTACTCAAAGCGTAGTCGATCGATTAAAAACTTTGGCTTCAAAATGTAGGCAGCTAAGCACCAGAAGCACCCAGACCTATGAAACCCTCGCAGAGAATCCAGAATTGCAGACATTGGAGGCACAACTCCACGAAGTAAAGAAACATGCAGATGTGCTACAAGCGCAGCTGAATTCCATGACCCTAGTCGAAAGAATGAAGAGGTTCGCATAGCAACGCACAACCCAACAACAAGTACACACACTACAAAGTAAAGTAATGGACGTCTCTCAATGATTGCAACCACTACAAGAGAAGGCATGCCAACTGTTCACCGAACTTGAAAGCCAGGGATATGAAATTGAATAGGGTGTCATCATTGCAGAACAACGCCTGGAAGGACTTCTCAATGACATAGTAATCCAGGAATTTACTAAACAAGAGGTTGTTGCGCTACAACATGTCGAAGTCACTCGAGCCAAGCTCAAGGTGTTCAAAGCGGAATTGGTCATACCTGAGTGACTCAGGACGAGTCATAGATGAGTGTTGGGGGCCTATTGGCCCTTGACCAAGTTTTGAAGAGTACTTGGTCATACTTGACCACTTTTGGGACTACGACAGCTTGCCAAGGAAAGAGCGCAATGCGAAGGAGAAAATAAGAAAGAAAGACCTATTTTGGGGTCCATTTTAGGGTTTTGGGTTGATGTAATGGGGAAGGGATGTTGACCCATGGGCTTAACCATGTTTAGGCCCATTTTTTAATCTATAAATAGGCAATGTAGATAGTAATATAAGCAAAATATAGTAATGTAGTACATCTATGTGATGTATGAATGAAATCTTAGTGCTAATAATTGGATCTGTGTGATCAGATGTATCTTAGAGTGATCTGTGCATGAGATCAGAGAGCTAAGTGCAGGTTGTTATATTTTGATGCTGAAGAGAAAGGAAGAAGGATCTAGTGAGCTGTGCAGATCTTCTATCCTATGCAAAGTAAGGGTCATTAGAGCTCTTTGCTGTAACTGCTTGACTAAGATAATATAAAGAAGACTTTTTGGACATAGCCCCAGGGTGGGGGTGAACCACGGTAACTGTGTGTATAGTGTTTTGTGCTTCACTCTTATGTATTTATCTCTTTCTTGGCTAAGTTCTTGATGTGATTAAGTAGATCTAGTTATGATCTGTGTTGTTGATGAATGAATGAATATTAGATCTGATATATGAGATGCTTAGTGCTTGATCTATTGAATCTAACCTATATTCATATGGATAAGTACTGAATCATTCATAGTATAAGTATTTACTGTGATTCTCTGTGCCTTCTGCGAAGTATATTAGTGAATGTATGTTAATAAATAACTAATTCTAAGTGCACTATAAGAAATATAATCACAGATCTTTGTCCTAGCTAAGGTTGCAGCCACCTGAGTCTTGCAACCACCCCTGCCTCTACCTCGGGTGAGACTTCATCTGCTTCACAGGTGTTGCCGAAAGGGCCAGTAGTTAGGGCTTTGTTGGTGCACTCTTGAGCATTGAACCCTGGGTCTGCCCTTGTGCCAACACTCATCAAGATATATCAACATCACCATACCATACATTAGATATATGTCTCAGCATGTACCCAACATGTACATCAACCAAATATCAAATACATACACCAAGATATCCAACAATTATGCCTCTAACACTACATCACACTACCATAATCCAAGTACCATAAACCCTTACACAAGACCATGTCCCAAACCTCACCAACAATATGTCCTAATATGTATCGTCAAGCATGAACTAACCATATACCAAGATCAACAACAAATGTTTCTCACAATACACCTCAAGATATATCAATAGAGCGCACACATGTACCAACCATGTAATACAATAGATCCATCTCAAAACAATTCACTACAATAAGTATACTGCATCAATAATAACTCTAGACATGTGCCAAGAAAATGTCTCAATAGATCAATGATATACCTCTAACTCGTATCACATTACCCATGACATACCTCATAAAGAAAGTGCCATAACCTTACTAATAAGTACTTAACATAACCAACACTGCATTCTTTTAGATCTAGCTCATACCATTTGTGCCATACAACCAACAACCTCTCTGGGGAAAATCCTCAATCTCACATAACCATATCTCATGTAGACAACAATATCCAATTACACATAAGAATATGACATGCCTTTTGAACCTGTAGATATATCTGTTGGACCTGATCACTGTAGAACTTCCTAGGAACTTTCTTTCAGACTCTAGGGACCTGGCACCAACTTCAACTCAAGTTTTCATGAGTTTTCTCTCATTTACGTGACTTCCTCTTTTATATCCCATGTATGTATGCACCTTTCTCCAATGCAATCCGCGGATGTATGCACCTTCCTCCACTACAACTTGCGTACACCTCAGAAACTAGGGATTTTATCAAATTATGCAACTCCAAAACTTTCACCATTAAACCTCATTTTCTACTTTAAACTTGTATAACTTCATATGTATCAATGAGTACCTACAATAAACCTTTCACAAAATAATAGATATACAATGTGCTCAATAGGTGCTAATAGAAGACCCTTGCTCTCTTATTTATACTCTCCAAGTAGCTTCCTCTATAGGTTATCTTCTATTTTTTTTACCCAACTTCCTTATTTTAGGGATAACCCACTTCCAACTATAGTGTCCCCTTACAACCACTTTATCCACAAATAGTAAACTCACCACTTATAGTTGCAACTAATTTATTTTTAATTATTTTCTTTTTGCAACAACTTAACTCATGATTAACTCCTAGTTACAACCACTTTGACTAGTAAAATTCTTCTAGGAGCTTCTAGAATAAATTAACTTCTTTGACCTCCTAGGGGCTTTGAGATAACTCATGAGGGTTCTCCAACTTCACTAAGCCATATCTCCTCAACCTTGAAGAACTACGTGATGTACCACATGTCACCGGAAATGGAATGACATGTACTATCCATCTAGAATAGTTTCACCCGTAAATTCATTGATCTTCATTACATTATTCCTCAACCAAAATTGGGTTCCGTACCCAAACCTATAGAGCTACCGGAATGTGCTACCGAACATACTCAAGAGTTGACATCAATCTCTAAGGGTTTAAATCAATCTACAATATCACTTTCCAAGGGTTGACATCAATGACAACCAACTATTCGACTGGAAATGAATCTAAACCAACTGTTTGGAAATCTCCCCCTTTGGCATTAATGGAACCACCAATATTGATGACAACACTTAGTCATGATAACATTCATTCTCATACTCGTAATCAATGTTTCTATCTCTCCCCCTTTGACATCAATGGAAAAGGGTATCTCCCTTTTGGGTTGGTCCCCCTTACTAAACTTTCCTTCAGGATGCTGCCCCTGACTAAACTCTCTTTGGGGATTCTCCCCCTATCTAAATGCATTTGATCTTTCTCTATTTTTCTAAGCCTATGAATTCTCTCTCTCCCTTCATATGATTAATCTCTCCCCCTTTGAAAAAGGGTATCACTCTGATGAAATGTTGATGGCATGGTTGCCAATGATCCCTCTATGATTATCTCTATCATCTCTCCTCCTCGAATCATACCTCCATTCTTATCTCTCTCTCTAGAAACTTCTCTGAATGATCTTTATACTTTTCTTCATGCTTTTGTTTATCTCCCTTTGACTTCTCTGCAAGATTTCATGTAGAACAATTGTAGGGCTTCTTGTACTTGCTTCCTTTTGGAGTTTTTTTCCATTAGTGCTTCCTTGTGTAATGAACTGACATATATAAAAATTATTCAATAATAAACATTCAAAAATTCTTGTATCATTATAATCCATTATGATAATATTCATTTATCTCTTAACCACTCTCTCAATAAATCGGTGAACCCAATCTCTAATTCCATGCTCTCATCCACTGTCATATATCTATCCAAAGCTTCTACTCAACTATTCACAATATTGACCCATCTGTCCTTGTACTATTTTTTACTTCTTCTATCGAACATACTTCAAACTACTTGAAAGATACATCTCTTATTTGTAGAGATGCTATCTAGACTCCCCCTATTCAATAGACATATTTACTAGGAGTCTCCAAGCCGGATGGATAAAAAGTATTTACACTCAGATGCCGAGTCATCATCATCTTCATCGGTAGACTCAACATATCTCTGAACTATGATTTCTTTCTTTCTTTCAATGGATTCATCTTGCACTACAAGTCCTAAAAGTACAATCTCTTGAACAAGTTCTTTATTCATCTGTTCTTCTTTTCTTTCCCGTGCTACTGCAAATCATGTGATCTATGGGACCTACTCTTTCTTTACCTGGATTTAATTATAATCTTGCTCTACTACAAATTATGACAATATGGTTCTTGAAACATGTTCTTCTTTTACTTGCTTTCCTTGTCTTTCTTGTACTATGGAAAGTCTTGTAATTTCTGAAGTATGTTCTTTATTCACTTGCTCTTCTTCTTTTTCTTTTCTTTTCCAATTTTTAGTATATATGCTATCAGTTTCTTTCATTATGGATGGAACCATCATGATTCTACAATTACGATATATATGACCATAGTTGTGGCATTTGTAACATTCAATATTATGTGGGGCCACATAAGTATTTCTTGCTTGAACATTTATTTCATAAACCCTACAATCTGCAACTTTATGTCCAAAGTTAGTACAATAAAAACAATGACCATAAAAGAAAATTACATACCTGGGAGTGAATGATCTTATTTTTGGTGTAGTCCTTATGAATTCCTGCCTTGACTCATCATGATCATGATTGAGGCTTATTTGAGTCTTGAACGTGGAGGGTCTTGTTTTTTAGTATTCTTCTTGAGTCTTCTACACTTATGGAATGTTCTTATTTAGGGGCTTACACTATTCCTTCTTCATAGAACCTTTAATGAATTCTACATAACTCTTAGGATTCTCTTTATTCTTTATTTATGGTAACCTATGAAATTTCACTTCATATTTCTTTGTTGATGATGTGGATGCTTCTTCAATGTTTTTACTAAGCTTGACAACTTTTACTCTCAACTTGACAACTTCTTCTTCCAGCTTCTCACAGTCCTCTTCTTTCTTCTTCATTTGGATCTTCATTCCTTCTTTTGTTATTATTTCTTTTTCAGGTTGGATATTCAAGGTAATTATTTCTTCTTCAAGTTCTCTTTCTTATTGACTGTACTATGCTTCATTATTATTGTTGGAAGATTGGTTGTTTTCATTGATGTCGACCCTAGTCATGGGTTTTGGACCACAAGATTGATGAAGGTATTTGGACATGAAAGAAAATGCACATGTAGATACAACACCCATGGATGGATAATATACATCATGTTGTTTTTGGTGGTATGTATCACATCACATGGATCCTCATGGTTGAGGAGAAATGAATTTTTGAAGACGACAAAGTGAATTGAAGAAGGAAGTACATGTAGGCCCTGAAGATAATTAAAGAAAATAATTACAAAATAAGAAAGTGTTAGGTTGACCCTAATGTTAAAAGGAAGTGACATAAATGGTATAAATAAACATCGTTATACATTCATTTGATACAAGTCAAATTTCAGAGGAAATTAGAAGTAAAAAAAGGCCGGATTTCAAGGGAGGATGAAGTCTTTTGGTGATGTGTTCTAAGGTATGTTATTTTTAGGTCATCTTACCATTTTTGCTATAACATTTTTTATAGAACGATTCATATGGTGAAATTGCTATTGTGTTGATAAGACATATCAAGGTACCTCTGGTAAAACTTTCAACTCTTGATTCGATATAATTATGGATATACACTCTGTGGAAGATAGGGTTTTTGACCAATCCCAAGGCTAGTCAATAAACATGTGTTGCGGGTAAAACAATCATAACTTCTTCATACAAAATCCAAATTAAGTGGGACCACTTCCATTGGAAATTGTACGAACTTTAGTTTCGTGTGTACGATTTTCAGAATCACATGTTAAATATTGAGCACGGGGCATGCTGTACAAGTTGGGTCTTCTGAATAGACCAGAATTGAATAAAGTCTACCATTCTTTCTATAACCTCTTTTTGGAGAGGATTCAAGGAGTGAAAATTGGAGGAGTTTCAAAGAATCAAAGAAGCTTCAATCAAATAAATTCATGAATCAAGGAAGCTTCAATCAGTATGAAGGAAGCTTCTTCTGTAGATCATGAACCCAGATGGACTACATCACAAAGAAGTTCACTTACTCCTAGGTATCAAAATTTCTTTCTTGGTCATTGTTATACTTGCAAATATTTTGGACATAAGGAAATTAATTGCAGAATCAATGAAAGGAACAAATACGCAATAAACATGAATGGTTTAAACAAAATATATGGAAATAATCGTGGATTTTTCTACAGAAGTTATAATTCATTTTACCCGTTGATGGACAAAAATATTGTATGCTACAAATGAAATTATCTTGGTCACAAAGCACGAGATTGCAGATATATGAATGAAGATGTCCCTATGCCAACCACCGTATGGAGAAGGAAATAGATTCCAAACAATGAAGATTGTCGAATAGCATTGACCACTAAAGAATGTAAAGAAGAAGATGAATGGTACATAGACAGTGGATGTTCTTCACACATGACCGGGGATCAAGACAAATTCATCAACTTGAAGAGAAAGGGTGGCAATGTTTCATTTGGAGATGACTCATCTGCCAAAATACTTGGAGAAGGTGTAGTAGAGGTTGGAAGAAAAAATGTAAAAGCAAAGAATGTTCTATTGGTTGAAGAGTTGAATCATAATCTACTAAGTGTTAGTAAAATGTGTGATCAAGGATACACTCTTACATTTGATTCTCGAAAATGTAAAATCAGAGAAAATAATTCAGGAAGATTGGTTGCAACTGCAACAAGAAGAACGAACAACATATACATCCTAGACATGAAGAAGAGAGAGAAGACAAAATCCACACAAAATGATTCCAAGGAAGAAAAAGTCCCAAAGACCAAAAATAAGGATGATGTATTATTGAGTGCCACATGTTCAGGGGGAGCAACCCCAAAGAAGAAGGTTACCTTTTTCCATTAAACTCAAGGGGAGAAGCCATACCCTTTGCCATTGATGTCAAAGGGGGAGATAAATTGGGATCATGATGATAGGGGGATCATGAGTGTTTCCATCAATGACAAAGGGGTAAATTGTTGGAAGATTGGTTGTTGTCATTGATGTCAACCCTAGTCATGGGTTTTGGACCACAAGATTGATGAAGGTATTTGGACATGAAGGAAAATGCACATGAATATACAACACCCATGAATGGATAGTATACATCATGTTGTTTCCGGTGGTATGTGGCACGTCACGTGGATCCTCATGGTTGAGGAGAAATGAATTTTTGAAGATGACAAAGTGAATTTAAGAAGGAAGTACATGTAGGCCCTGAAGATAATTAAAGAAAATAATTACAAAATAAGAAAGTGCCAGGTTGGACCTAATGCTAAAAGGAAGTGACATAAATGGTATAAATAAACATCATTATACATTCATTTGATACAAGTCGAATTTTAGAGGAAATTAGAAGTAAAAGAAGGCCAGAATTCAAGGGAGGATGAAGTCTTTTGGTGATGTGTTCTAAGGTATGTTATTATCAGGTCATCTTACCATTTTTACTACAACTTTTTTTCTATAACGATTCATATGGTGAAGTCGCTATGGTATTGAGAAGACATATCAAGGTACCTCTAGCAAAAATTTCAGCTCTTTATTCGCTATAATTATGGAGATACACTCTATGGAAGATAGGGTTTGTGACCAATCCTGAAGCTAGTCAATAAACAAGTGTTCCGGGTAAAACAATCATAAATTATTCATATAGAATCCAAATGAAGTGGTACCACTTCCATTGGACATAGTACGGACTTTAGTTTCTTGTTTGCAATTTTTCAAATCAGATGCTAAATATTTAGCGCGGGGCATGTTGTACAAGTTGGGTCTTCTGAATAGACCAGAATTGAATAAAGTCTACCATTCTTTCTATAACCTCTTTTTGGGGAGGTTTCAAGGAGTGAAAATTGGAGGAGTTTCAGAGAATACATTGAGTAATATTATCTACAAGATCAGAGTACTCCAAGAATTGAAGAATTGCATAAATTGAAGAAGTCTCAGGAAGCATTGTCAGGTTCTATGTGATGATTGGTTGATGGTGATGATTTAATGTAAAGTTTTATTATCTATCATATATTCCTGGGTGGAAGGAAGGGGAAAGGATGGAGAGTTCAAATATCTCTTTATATTGGAGGATTGTATCTTCCTCTTGGAGTTTTATCCCTCCCTTTACATTTGGAAGCTGTAGCTACCCTTGGAAGTCATTACTTCCTTTGAACAATAATTATTGATTATTTCTCATATATTGTGCATGGTGTATTGTGGTGTATTGATGTAACTCTTATACTATTGTTCATTTCTCATTGGATATAATTGAATGGATTAAGTATAAGTTGAAAAAGGTTTTAAATTGTACTTGATACCGATTCACCTCCCTCTCAGTATCAACAATTATTTTCCTTTTTAGTCTCTAAATGATCTTCTATTTCATTGGGTTTTCTATCTCATCACTTTCAATTTTCAAATGTGGGCATTCAAATTCAATATGTCCTCCTTTTTCACAATTAAAATAGAAAAACATACTTCTGTTGATTTCATACTCTTCTTCTTCTTAATATTTCTGACATGATAATCACCTTTCCTCTTGATCTATACCTACATATTATTTGTCTTTGTCTGACTCTTTGATGGGTCAAGCATAGATATCACGTAACTAATCTCAAATTCCTTTAGCTAATGAAAATTTACCCACTTTTTCCTTTACTGAATCATATAGTCCTTCCAAAATGAAATCCATTGCAATTTGTTTATTTCATTTAAGTTCCTTCTTGGATGTAGTCTTTTCCCTTTTTGAACTATCATATCCTGTAACAACTGATTTCCAAATATCATATCCTTGTGCATTTAAAAATACTTTTGTTCTTTTGCTCCATATCTCATACTCTAGACCATTCTAACCATCAAACGTTGGTACTCCATTACCAATGTATTACATGATCTCCTTCTAGTGGTTAAACTATTTCTTGAAGGAACTTGCTCTGATACCAATTGTTGGATTATTGAGAGGGGGGTGAATCAGTAATGAAAAATTTATACCACTTATTATTCCTTTTAACCACAATGTATATTATTTTAAATTATTCAACAATGTTCATCAGTTCATCATCAATATATTATTGCATCATAAACATTAACATCCACCAGTTTATAATGAACAATAATAGACACATCCACACAATACACAATACACCAATATTTTATGTGTAAACCCAAAGTGGGAGAAAACCATAGATTTATTTTCTTATATATCAAAGAATTAAAATCAAGGAAGAACCAACTTCCAATTCTCTAGATCCAACTAGAAGGAGGCTCCAACCCCCTGTGTTCTCCGACATCAACTGGAAGGTGGATACAACCACCCAATTCTTTGGATCCAACCCCCTAATTCTCAGGATCCAACCTGAAGGAAGCTCCAACTTCTTGGTTCTCTAACTCCAACTGGAAGGTGGGTCCAACCACCTATCCTTTACCTATCCTACCACCTTGAAATATTAATTCCAAATGTTGAAAACTTGTCACTGCCACAACAACCTCTACCAACCACTTGTACCAACTTGTACCAATAACTTGTCACAACCTGTACCAACAACATCTACAACCAATCGGTCACCCTTGTATCAATCAACCTGTCACAACCTTTATCAATCAACCTGTACCAATCAAATTGTACTATCAACCATGTACATCAATCACTGACACAACATGTACCCTCACAAGTGCATCAACTATGAACAACACATCTTGTCACAAGAGCCTGTCACATTAACCTTATTAACCAAATCATATCTACTCACCAAGATCAATCACCAAGACAACTCTCACTGATATTCACACTATCACCAATATGTACATCACCCAAGACTACTCAAAAACATCAACAAGATGTACCAATATCAATATGTGATTCTAAAAGTATATCAAGTCATATATACCACATCATCCATAATCTATGTGCCAACAATACTATTAGCAAGTGCCTCTAGCAATGTACCAAACATGTACCAATAATGTGTCACCAAAACTACTAGAAAGTGCCTCTAACAATGCACCAAACACGTACCAATCATGTGTCACCAACACTACTAACAAGTGCTTCTAACAATGCACTAAGCATGTACCAATCATGCGTCAATCAACAAACCAAACTATGACTCATCAAGATATATCAACATCACCATACCATACATCAACTATATGTCTCAACATGTACCCAACATGTACATCTACCAAATATCAAATACATACACCAAGATATCTAAAAATTAGGCCTATAACAATACACCACACTACCATCAGCCAAATACCATAAACCCTTACACAAGACTATGTGCCAAACCTAACCAACAATATGTCCCAATATGTATCTTCAATAATAAACTAACCATATACCAAGATCACCAACAAATTTCTCTCACAATACACCTCAAGATATATCAATAGATCTCACACATGTATCAACCATGTACTACAACATATCTGCCTCAAAACCATTCAGTACAACAAGTATAATGCAACAATAATGCCTCTAGACATTTTCCAAGAATATGCCTCAATAAATCAATGATATACCTCATAAAAAAAGTGGCATAACCTTACTGATAAGTACCTAACATAACCAACATTGTATATCTGAATATCTAGCTCATACAATATGTTCCATACAATTAACAACCTCTCTAGGGAAAATCCCCAATCTTCCATAACCATATCTCATGTAGACAACAATATCCAACTACAGATTAATAATATGACATACCTTTTGAACCTGTAGATATATCTGTTGTACTTGATCACTACTTCCTGGGAACTTTCTTTCAAACTCTAGGCACCTGGCACCAACTTCAACTCAAGTTTTCATGAGTTTTCTTGCATTTACGTGACTTCCTCTTCTACAACCCACGTATGTACATGATTTTCTCCACTGCATCTCGCATACGTACATGCCTTCTTGCACTGCACTCCAAGTACACCTCAGTAACTAGGGTTTTTCTCAAATTCTGCAACTCTGAAACTTTTTCCGTCAACCCTCCTTTGCTACCTCAGACTTGCATAACTTCATATGTATCAATGAGTACATGCAATAAACCTTTCACAAGATAATAGATATACAATGTTCTCAATAGGTGCTAAAAGGAGACCATTTCTCTCTTATTTATACTCTCCAAGTACCTTCATCTAGGGGTTATCTTCTAATTGTTTTACCCATCTTCCTTATTTTAGGGCTAACCCACTTCCAACTAATTTGTCCACTTGCAACCACTTTATGCACAAATAGTAAACTCACCACTTATAGTTGCAACTAATTTATTTTTCATTATTTTCTTTTTGCAACAACTTAACACATGATTAACTCCTAATTACAACTAGTTTGACAAGTAAACTTATTCTAGGAGCTTCTAGAATAAATTGACTTCTTTGACCTCCTAGGGGCTTCTAGATAACTGATGAGGGTTCTCCAACTTCATTAAGCCATATCTCCTCAACCGTGAGGAATTTCTTGACGTACTACATATCACCAGAAACAGTATGACATGTAGTATTCATATAGAATAGTCTCACCTAAAAATTCACTAATATTCATTACATTATTCCTCAACCAAACTTGGGTTCTTTACCCATACCTATAGAGATACTGAAATTTTCTACCAGACATACTTAAGAGTTGACATCAATCTCTAAGTGTTGAAATCAATATCTAAGGGTTGACACCAATCTACAATATCACTCTCCAAGGGTTGACACCAATTAAAACCAACTATCCAACTGTCCATCAATCTAAACCAATTGTTTGACAATTTGCTTATTTCTTCATGAAATTTTGGGCCATGTGGAGGTTATCCTTTAGAGCCGCGAGGGTGGTTGTGAAACCTTGCAACATTGTATCAAGATATTGGACCTTTGATGTGCCTGAAAGATAGGTAGTGACTATAGGTAGGTGTTGGCTATACATATCTTCATATGAGGTCATTTTAGTGGATGTATGTAAGGAAGTATTGTACCACCATTCTACCAAGGGGATCCATTGCACCCACTAGTGTTGTTTGTCCAAATAAAAACACTACAAGTAGGTTTCCAAACATTTTTTGACCACTTTTGTTTCGTTGTCAAACTTGGGGTGATAGGTTGTGCTCATGTTCACTTGGGTGCCCTGTAATTTAAACAACTCTTGCCAAAATGTGCTTGTGAAAGTGGGGTCATGATTAGATACAATAGAGGTGGGCATGCCATGTAACATAAAAATGTGATCAAGGAAAAATTGTGCTACTAGTGTCGGTGTGAAATGGTGGGGTAAGGCACAAAAATGAGCATACTTGGAGAGGAAATCAACCACCACCATTATGACGAACTTGTTCCCATATATAGGAAGGCCCACTATAAAATCCATGGATATTTATGTCCACATAGAAGCTGGGATGGGTACGGGTTGTAGTGAACCTGGGGACTTGATAGTTTCACCTTTATTATGTTGGCACACCTCACATTATGTGAAAAAGTGAAGGATATCCTTCTTCATGCCCTCCCTAAAAAAAATATTATCGAGCACAAGTATATGTAGTTTGGAAGCCTAAGTGACCCACAATAGCTAATGAGTGAAACACATTTAAGATCCTTGACTTGATTGCTGAAGAGGGTGAGAGAACCAAGTGATCCTTATATCTGAGAAGATTGTCCTGCCAAGTGTAGCCGATGGGAGGCTTAGGGTCCTCCTGAAGGCACTAAATTAACATGGACATAGTCGGGTGTGTTGGACACTCTTGGTGTACTTCATCAATCCAATCAGGGACCGGTAAGGATAAGGAAAAGAGGGAGTCATATTCCTCATGTTATCGTGATAATGCATCGACTACTATATTATATTTTCCCTTTTTTTATATGATTTCATAATGATAACCCAACATTTTGGTCAGCCACTTATTTTGTGCTAGGGAGGATAGTCGTTGCTCCAAAAAACATTTTAGACTATGGTGATATGTTTTGATATGAAAACGATGTCCTAAGAGATATGGTCATCATGTGTGAACCACGTGGAGAATGGCCATCATTTCTTTTTCATACATAGATCTTCCCATATTACAACCACTCGATGCTTGACTAGTAAAGGATAAGGGTCGACCATCTTCTGTGAGTGTGATGCATATACTAGTGCTAGAAGCATATGATTCCACCACAAAGGTTTTCTTGAAGTCAGGCATTGATAGGACAAGAGTAGTGCACATGGCCCTCTTTAACTCTCTAAAGTCTTTCTCAGAAATAGGTTTCCAATGAAATTCATTCTTCTTAAGAAGGTTAGTCAATGGCTTAGCAATTTTTCCATAATGGTGGAAAAATTTCCTATAATATCCTGTGAGATCAAGAAAACGCCTGAGGAGATTTAAGTTCTTGGGTCGCAGCCACTCCTGCATATATTGTATCTTTTGGGGGTCCACGTTTACTCCTTCTCGACTGACAATGTGTCCCAAGTATTCCATTTTGTTGACTCTAAATGAACATTTGGTATTTTTGATAGACAATTGGATTTCTTGTAGCAAGTGAAATACCTTGTCCACATGAAGAAGGTGGCTATCCGAAGTGTGGTTGTAAATGAGGATGTCATCAAAGAAAATCAATATAAACTTATGAAGGTAAGGTTTCAATAATTTATTCATGAGACTTTGGAAGGTGGATGGGGCATTGCAAAGGACAAAATTCATGACCAAGAATTCACAATGTCCTTCATGAGTTCTGAAAGCAGTCTTCAAAATATCTGCCTCCTTCATCTGAATCTAGTGATAGTCAGAGAGAAGGTCTAGTTTGGTGAATACAAAGTCATCTTGGAACTCATCCAATAGATTATCAATGACAATAATGGAAAAATTATCTTTGATGGTCAGTTTAGGGCAATAAAATCAGGGCACATGCGCCAAGTACCTTCTTTCTCTAATACCATCACCACTGGTGAAGAATATGGGATAATACTAGGGAGAATTAACCCCGCCTCCAGTAATTCCTCTACCATATTTTCAATATCATTTTTCTAAGAAAATGGATAATTTTAGGGACGTACATTAGGGGATTGACTACCCAGAAGGAGAGGGATTCTATGATCATGCTCAAACCTGGAGGGAGGAAAGGTTGTGGGAACCTCAAAGAGCTTGGGGTACCTATCCAAGATGAGTTGCAGGATAGAAGGAACTACCTGAGAGGAATGTTCAATCCCTTGGATGGAATTAAATTGAGCAATCACACCATGGTGGCCTTTATTCAACAATTTTTCCATCTTATGAGAGTTGATGATTTCAAGAGATCTCACTTGGATACCTAAGAGGGTATAGAGGTGAGTGTCTTGGGTGAAGCTCATATATAATTCTTGATAATCCATTTTTATTAGCCCCAAAGTGCGAATCCATTCCACTCCTAATACAATATCACAACCATCCATGGAAATAGAGAAACTGTGGGTTTTCAGAGTATAATCACCCATTTGGAGTTTGACATTCTCACAGTGGTCCCCACACTTCATAGTACCACCATTAATG
The DNA here is from genome assembly GCA_009831015.1 of Picea engelmannii. NCBI lineage: Eukaryota > Viridiplantae > Streptophyta > Pinopsida > Pinales > Pinaceae > Picea > Picea engelmannii. The sequence continues at coordinate 68,922 of ML792677.1, forward strand.
ATGAGTATTTGAAAACTAGAAACAATATGGACAAAGTAATGGATCTCATCATCAAGCCTGTGATGCATAAAATTATGGGTGATACCACTGTCAATAAAAACCACCACCATATGATGTTTGATGTAGCCCTTTATCTTCAATTTCTGCAGGGCCGAAATACCTGAGAGGGAATGAAGCGATATGGCAGGTGCCTCTGGTTTAGCAGGGGTTACAACTGGAGCTTCGACATGATCACTTGGTGGAGCCTCATTTGGGTCAAGAGTCTCATATGATGGGATGTCTTCATAAGGAGAGGAAGAAGATGCATCAATATGGAATAACTTTTGTTCTCTACATTTATTCCCTAGTGAATACTTTTCATCACAATAGTAGAAAATTTCTTTCTTGCGACGTTCTGCCATTTTTGTTGGATATACCTTTTGGACCTTCCATGTTTGTGTCAGATTTGGGTGAGCCGTAGGGCGAGGATGGGTGAGAAATAGAGCCTTCATGGGTGGGGCCTGAAGGATGGTCTCTAATTTCATTTCTAATTGACGTTCCTACAACTAGGTAGTAAGATTATGCATGTTTACATGATCCTGGATGACTTACTTTAAGAAAATGATAAACCATTCAAGGTAAAATGCATTAGATAATCCCTCAGTCCTAATATCCAAGTGTTCAAATGTAATGATGAAATCTATGTCTTATCCAATTGACGTGTCTTGGTGAGTCTACCCAAAAAAAGTGTTTCCCTATCAAAACAGGCACAAACTTCTTTAGTGAACATGTTCCAAGTGGGTATTCTTGGATAACATATATTATGCCACTGCCACCACAACCATCATTCTTGATCCGAGTAAAAAACCCCTACATGTAATTTGGTATAATCATCCCAAATATTATGGAGGGAGAAGTATTGTTCCATTTGAGAGACCCACCCTATTGGGTTGGATCCATCAAATTTATGCATGTCAACTTTGGGCACCTTATTCCAAGAGTGTGGAGAACTCCAAGAGGAGTAGGAGGAATGAGTATGCTCATAATGAGAATGTTGAGGGTCCTCTTCCTGGAGTTATTCACACACACCTAGGATTTATTTATCCTAAGGTTTTACCTTATTTATTAGTCATAATTAGTCATTATCTACTCTCCTATATTTTAGGGGAGAATATTCCACCTGAAGAATATTCTCTTTCAGCTGACACTTCAGTTTGACTAGTTGAGTTGATTTTAGATGTTGCATTGGTTTTATCACCATGCAACATTGGGATCATCACCATGATAATTAGAACTTGTCTTGGTATCATAACCAAACTAGCGCATTACCCTTGATTCCCTGAGTTAACTCCTCACTACTCTCTGTTCAGTCAGTTAACTGAAGACTAGTTGACTAGTTAACTCAACTAGGTGGCAGTTCACTCCCGTAACTGCATGAGAGACTAGAATAGATGGTAGTTCACTCCCATAACTACTGGTGTGTGTCCATATCACTCTAGACCACCACTATTGTGCATTGGTCCTCCTCCAGTGTGCACTCATTGAGTTACACAAAGTATATCATGTGTAAATTATTCATTATTCACAACGGTTAATGAGAATTCTTTCATTCTTTCTCTCCTTCTTCTTCTTTCTCCAATTCTATCTGAAAATGTGTGTATTATTGTTTATATAGATATATTATGTGCAGTTTCAACACATTTACATGGTATCATATCCGACAGACTGCTAAGGAAAAGCTACACCAAAAATTTTTTAGGTACAAAAGATTGAAGACAACGGAAAGATGGAATTCCAAAAAGAATTCATTCTTATACCTTACAACTATTTTGCATGGAAGGAGAAAATATCCATACATCTCCAAACCAGAGGGTTGTACAGGTTAACCTTGAATACAGATACATAACTGATATCAGCCATAGAAAAATCCAAGTACTTAAATCGCATGGATGAGGCACTCGAAACAATTTGCAGTCTTATTTCTCCCGATCTCCTTTTTCACATATCTTCCTATAAGACTCCCAATGAATCTGGGACCACATTGGAAGGGATCTTTGGAAAACAGTATGAGATGAGGGGACACATGATGGAGGTGGAGCTGCTCACATTGGATCCAAAAATATTTGATCATATCCAAGATTTATTTACAAAATTCAACGATTTACTGTTGCAACTCAAATCTTGCGGGGTTGATAAATCAAAGGAGGAGAAACAAATGGTTCTCACCATTCTCTCCAAGATTGGTCCTAAGTTATCTGTATTCATATCCACATTCCATACTTTCAGTTTTGTGTTTGGAGCCACCTGGAAGATGTCTTCTCTTGAGGACTTTATCGAATCCCTGACATAAGAGAAAACCAAGCCCACCAACATGGGCACAATCAAAGGCCCAAGGGAGAATTCACTCACAGTGCATGATGGCAGCCACAAATATCAGAAATCTAAAGATAAATATAAATGGAAAGATCATGCACATTCGAAGAAGGAAGGGTACACAAAACCCTTCATCGATGCCTCCAGATCCAAAGGGGAAAAGGGGAGAAAAGGGGAGAAATGTTCGTACTGTCACAAAGGATTGTTGGCACAGGGGTAGACCTGGGGTTCACCACTACAATAGGGCACCAAAAAAACCCTAACTACCAGCCCTTTCAGCAACACCTATGAAGCATATGAAGTCTCACGTAAGGTAGAAGCAGGGGTGGTTGCGAGACTCATGTGTTTGCAACCTTAGCTGGGACACAGGTCTGTGATTATATTACTTACAAAGAACTTAGAATTGATCATTCATCAATATTCAACCCTTATTATACTTCACAGATAGCACAGATCAATGCAACATTCACTTATATCTAAGGTATCTTAGTACTTAGCAATAGTAAAATGGATCAGATCCAATAGATCAACACTAAGCATCTTCATACATATCAGATATACTATTCATACACATATAATGAAGCACAAAGTGTAAGTATATCCATCTAAATATAACAAAGCACTTTGCAAAAGTAGGGATAAACACATCAAATCAAAGCACACAACATAAAACAAAGATTTATGTGGTTCACCCCCACTCTGGGGCTATGTACACCAACTCTTCTTCTTTATTAGCATCTTCAATTGGTTACAAGCACAGAGCCACCAAAACCTACTATGCATAGGAAAGAAGATATGCGCAGCTTGCTAGATCCTTGTTCCTTTCCTTACAACACAAATCCTTCTATATCTTCACATAAGGGATTGCATTAAGCTCTGGAAGCTATAGAATGCACAACACCTTGATCACACAGATCCCACTTGGCACATAGCCTATATCACATAGACACAATATTCCTTTCTCTATATTCTTACATTTTCCTATCCTTCTATTTATACATACAAAATGGGCCTAAGCATGGGTAAACAAACAGGCTAGCATCCCTTTCCCATTACATATTCTCAAAACCCAAAAAGGGACCCAAAAGTGGGCTGAGATTTTGCAATCTCTGCTTCATCTGGCGCTCCATCTTCGATAGGCTGTCGAAGTCCCAAAAATGGTCAAATATGACCAAGTGCTCCCAAAAATTGGTCAAGGGCCAACATCCCCCCAACACTCACCTGTGACTCATCTCGAGTCACTCTGGTCTGAGCGATTCTGCCTCGAATGCCTTGAGCTTGGATCAAGCTTCTTCGACCTGCTGCAATGCTATGACCTCTTGCTCAGTGAACTCCTAGATGAGTGCGTCATTGACTAGCCCTTCTAGGAATTGTTCTGCTATGATGACGACCTGTTCAAGCTCTTCTCCTTAGATTTCAACTTCGATGAACAATTGGCATGCCTTCTGTTGCATTGGTTGAAGTCTTTGAGAGAATTCCATGACTTTGGTCTAGATCGTGTGGATCTGTTGTTAGGCCATGCACTTCTTTTGAAACATATTCATTCTTTCAACTGGTGTTAAAGCCTTTAGCTACACCTGTAACATATCTACATGCTTCTTTTCTTCCTGGAGTTGTGACTCTAGTGCTTGTAAATTTGGATTTTCTATGAAATTTTCATATGTTTGAGTGCTCATGGAGCCAAAATGCTTGCACTCTAAGGCAAGGGCTTTCATTCTGCCAATTGTGCTATGAGCATTTGCCTCTCTTAGATTTCTAACTTCTTGAGGATTTTCGGGCATGGTACGAAGTTCCAGATCTGTGATGCTCTGCTGGATTACTTCTTCACATTGCACCACCTTCTGTGGGACTCATTCCTCAATTTTCACTTCTATGACTATCAGAGAGAGAAGTGCACTGTAAACCCTTTCTTGTACTTCGATTTTCTCTGCAAGCAACTGTTCCTTATTTTTATGTAGCGTTTCTTTTTCTTCATCCCAGTTTTCTTGTAGAGTGAGCTTTTCCTTTTTTGTAGTACTTTTGTGGTCCTCGAGGTCTTTATGAAATTGCGCTAAAGCTTGGGTGGCTTGTGCTATATCTTATTTAGCTAGTCACAGCTGAGCTTCGATTATATCGACAATCCGATGTAGTTGGGTTGGATCATCACCTCATTCTGGTGTTCTTGATGGTAGGGGTGCAGTGGAAACTGTGCGGCTAGACTATATTGCTTGTTGTACTCCTTGAAGATCATCCCTGATGCGACTGAACACTTCCTCCTGCTTGGTTTCCTTCTTTTTTGCTATCTCTAGTGAAGTATCATTCAGGGTAGGGGTTATGAAAGTCAAAGTCATATGAAGTGAGAACAGTCTCAAACTTGGTTTTGGTTTCCTTAGCTTTCTTTCTGGATGAAGGCTTTGGTGGGGTAACCTTTCTTTTCTTGGAGGGATCCTCCTCCTCTCTAGGTGGTGTAACTTTGCCTTTATTTTGCTCGACCTCTATGTTACCTGACTGTCCACCATCACCTCCCTGCGCAGGTGAGATGGAAGTGGTCTTCGTAGAAGTACTGTTGACATATTGAACTTCTTCATCTTCCTTGGTCTTGCTTGGTTCAGGGGTATCATGCACAAGTTCTGGACTGTCTATATCAGAAATCTCTGTGGGGTCTGCTGAGATGAGGAGGTCTGCCGACCACTCCTTGGTGATTTCTTCCAAGTCTTCTTCTGTTAACTTATAATAGGAATGTAACTACTTCTTGTGTTCATTAGGGTGTGTTGTGATGTATATAAAGTGTCTGTATACGCTGAACATCATCAGGGGATGAAACCTGTAGAGGGTGTTCAGAGTGATGTGTGTTGTAGACTAGATTGCGATCTTCAATTGATTGTAGTAGGTGTGGAAGATGACATTGGATTTCCACTTCTTGTTCATATCACTCGAGTACCAAAAGGTACTAAACTTCGTAGCTAAAGGCTCAAAGGGATCGATGTTCGGGAAGGTCACACCTTCTGGCATCTCCCATGCAATGAAATCTATCAATATGAAAAGCTAGCTGAAGTGGAACTCATAGCCTTGGTATTGCGCTCCTCTACAATCAAGATCTAGCTGGTTCACAAGGTACTGTACCCAATTCATTTGTAGTCCTTTTGTGCACTTCCCGGTGAGGTCAACAATGAATCCAGTTACCTGGGTGGGCCATTTCTTGTGAACTAGATTTCCTGGGATCATCTGACATGCGAGGTGCATTGTGTCACTCTAGATAGAGGCTACCTTGTAACCTCACGTACCCTTCTCTACATATCCATAAGTTTCTTTGATTTGCTAGGCTAATGCTCGGTCTGACGTTTTTCTAGGGTAAAAATCCTATGGGTTAGGGCCCTACATGCTTAGCCCTATGATCCGATTGATCAAGGTCAAATCCACAGTGATGCGATGGTTCAACCATAAGTAACCTCCATGGTAGTAGGACACAAACAATTTCATGCATGCGTTTACTTCCTGGTGTTGGTCGAAGTGTGGGATCCTCATCACATTAAGCAGTGTGGACTGCGTGAGGTTTTGGATCCATGGCTGCGAGATAATCTTCAAATTATTGCCTTTGGTCCTGGTCAAGTACTTATGCAGGGCCAACATGTTATAAGCTTTCTGGTCTCCAAGGTTTAAGTCACTAAATTTTAGTGTTGTGAGATTATCCTTGTCAACGTTCCCCTTTCAGAAGGTACACAGTGATAATGACATATTTGAACTCTCGGGGTACATTGTCACGGTTGATGGAACCACTGAGAGGGGGTATATAGGCTGGTAGAATGATTGGAACCATATTGGCATTGTCGAGGTCATCTCTGTGCTTAGTACATTTCTCATTGGCTGGCCGAGATGGAACGACGTGAGAAATGGATGGAGAGGGTTCCAGTCGTCTCATGGATGATGCCTGTAATCCTGTGGATAACATTCGCTCTGACATGATTCTCTCAGTTCGTAGCTCAAGGAGAACTTCTGTTACGGATTCTTTGGTAGCAGTAAGCTCATCGGACATATGTGCTCATGATAACATAATCGAGTTCACAACAGTCTTAGACACTGCACTAGATTGAACAACAAGATCATAATGAGAACTATATGCAATTGCTAGTCTACGGGCTTCAAATTCTCAGTTGGAAAAAGTGTTCCTCATTCATGGCATGATGAGATAAATATGAAATATTGGTAACGGTTTACTTGCAACAGTTATGAGCCTCATTAAATATTCTTTTGTTCATTATGGCATGGTCCAATGGTCTGGTGGCAAACCATAAATGCTTTTCCAGCCATTCGGAGAAACAGGCGAATGAATATATCAGCTTTCAACGACTATATTTCTTCGCCATAGTGAAGTGGCATATGTCTTTGTTCGGATATCCTGGTGAAGCTCCAATTCTGTAAGGTTTATTTCTATGAGGTACCCTCTGGAACTTGTTTTAACTTCTCAATCGTGACCTTCTTCTTATGTAGCTTCCTATCCTTTTTCCCCATGAGCTTCGTCTCGGTGGTTCTTTTCCCATTCTGATTCTTATTTTCCTTGGGCATGGTCACTTCGTGTTGCTGAGATCCTTTATTAGGATTCTGGTGTATCACTTCTTTTTTATCTGGGGTAGAAATGTCAACCTTCTGTATGTCTTCTGATGTTCCTGTAGCTTTGATATCTGGGCTTCTAGTGTCAAGTAGCTTCGATATGTTCTCCTGTTCTTCCATCAACTGTGCAATATTTCAGGTCATGAAATATTTTAACTCTTGTCTCTTATATTCTAAGACTTCTTTTTCTTCCTTATTTCTAGCTTGATCTCTCTCAATCTAAGATTTTCCTAGTAACATGGTAAATGGGGCACTATCTTCAACGAATTTAATAATCTCAAAATCTTCCCTTGTCAAAGTTCCATTGACTGACACATGTATCTGAGCGATCTTTCCACATAATATCATCATTTTTCCTCTGAATAGTCCTATTCCTCCTAATGAAGGGATCATATCAAGCTTCCCTATAGCTTCCCAAGTTTTTTCTGGCATAATGTTCACTTGTGTCTCTTCATCAAGGACAAAGTCAATGTCTAAGTCTCCTATTCTTTCTTCAATGCATTCTTTTTCTTTGAAAATATCTGATAGTCTAACATATCGATGGTCATTCAGGGTCTCTTTCATTTGTAGCAATACCTTCTCTGATTCTTGTGGGGGTTTTGCCTCTTTTGGATCTGCCTTAGGGTTTTCCTGATTCAGATTCATTTCTTCCAGCCTAGCGATCATTCTAGGGAAATCCAATACATCATGGTCCATAGCTTTGCAACAAAGACAACTAGATCCTCTGCTAGAGCATTCCTTATAAATATTTCTAGGTTTTCTGCAACTGTAATAGAGGGTCACTCCTCTCTTTCTTTTAAACGATCCCCAACTTCTTGTATACTGTGCACTAGGATCATGGTAGCTAATCTGCAAAAAATTCTTTCTAGGATCCTGCATCCATTTGTTATTCGAAACACTTTTCTATGCATAGGTATAACATATCTATCACTATTCTTATTAGATCTACTCATATCAAACCTTCTTTAATCTATCAGTGCCCCAGTTTTCAAACTAGGATAAACTCTAATAAAATACCTAGATCCATACCTTAGAACCAAATTTTTTCACTTATCTTACTTCTACTGAGCACAAAGCCTCCAGATCCAAAACTTTTAACTACTCTTACCTTTATCAGAGAACTGTGCTTTTATATCTTACCTCTTTTCTTCAGAAAGTTCCACTTTTACTTTTCTTGGAGAACAAAGCGTTCAAATCTTGCTTCTTTTCTTCAAATTTGATCTTCTTTCTTTAGCACATATATTTTCAGATCAAGTGGAATACTGTGCACTAGGGCATAGATCCACGCACAGAGATTCCATAGTTTTAGGATGAATCTTTTCACAAGGATTCTTCTTCCTCAGTTCCCAACAATCACAGTTTCACATCCCGACAACAGAACCATTTGTTGGCACAGGGGAAGACCCGAGGTTCAACGCTACAATAGTGCACCAGCAAAACCCTAACTACCGGTCCTTTCGACAACAGCTACAAAGCAGATGAAGTCTCACCCGAGGTGGAAGCAAGGATGGTTGCGAGACTCAAGTGTCTGCACCCTTAGCTGGGACATAGGTCTATGATTATATTTCTTACATAGCACTTAGCATTGATCATTGATCAATATTCAACCCTTATTATACTTCACAGATAGCACAAAGCATCGCAACATTCTCTTAGAACTAAGGTATCTTAGTACTTAGCAATAGTAAAATGGATCAAATCCAGTAGATCAATGCTAAGCATCTTCATACATATCAGATCTACTACTCATACACATCTAATGAAGCATAAATCGTAAGTATATCCATCTAAATATATCAAAGCACTTTGAAAAAGAAGGGATAAACACATCAAATCAAAGCACAAAGAATAACACACAGATTTTTGTGTTTCACCCCCACTCTGGGGCTACATCCACCAAATCTTCTTCTTTATTAACGTCTTCAATCGGTTACAAGCACGGAGCCACCAAAACCTAATGTGCACAGGACAAAAGATCTACGCAGCTCGCTAGATCCTTTGTCCTTTCCTTACAACACAAATCCTTCTATATCTCCACAGAGGGACTTGAACTAAGCTCTGCAAGCCTATAGAATGCACAACACCTTGATCACATAGATCCCACTTGGCACATAGCCTATATCACATAGATACAATATTCCTTTCTCTATATTCTTACATTTGCCTATCCTTCTATTTATACATACAAAATGGGCCTAAGCATGGGTAAAGCCATGGGACGACATCCATTTCCCATTACATATTCCCAAAACCCAAAAAGGGACCCAAAAGTGGGCCAAGATTATGCAATGTCTGCTTCGTTCAGTGCTCCATCTTTGGCAGTCTGTTGAAGTCCCAAAAATGTTCAAATATGACCAAGTGCTCCCAAAACTTGGTCAAGGGCCAACAAGGATTCCATCCAAAATACGCATGCATGCAAAACAAAATAGATCTAATGTCTCAAATACTTCAGAAAAAAAACCTTGGAGATCACATCCCCGAGGGTGCCAAGAAGAAGAAGCCAAAATATTTGAATTCCAAGAAAGGAAATTCTAGCCATGCCATGATTTCCATAAACTCTTCTCTCGATGCTTGGATCGTAGATTCAAGAGAATCACATCACATGGTTGCCTCAAAAGAAGTATATTCTTTATTGGATTCATGCAAAGGTCCTCCTATTCTGATGGGGGACAACTCTTCTGTCGAAGTCACTAACAAAGGAAGGATTGAGCTCACCAACGAGAGCTTTGAGAATGTGTTGCACATTCCCAAACTTTTTGTCAACCTTCTCTCCATGTATCAGATGAAAAATTCCCGCACCAGAAAGAAAGTCATATTCACACCAAATTCTGTGGACATCTACGACATGCAAACCAACTCCAGGGTTGCTACCGGTGAGGTAAATCAATAGTCTAGATTGTATACATTTTCTGAATTCATTGAACCTGATTCTGCTTTACTGCTTACTCATGCTAATGAAAGTAGTAGGATATGGCACGAAAGGTTTGGACATTTGAATTTCAGATACATACAACAACTTAGCAAGAAAATATTGGTTTATGGTCTACTAGACATCCATTTATCCAAGGGAGTATGTGAGGTATGTGTTCTCGGAAAACACCCTAAAGAGAAATTCGACAAGGGAAAGTCTGAAAGAGCCTCCACACCTTTAGATCTTATCCACAATGACCTTATGGGTCCCTTTCCGCATCCATCCATCAGAAAAATGAGGTTTGTTCTCATTTTTTTGATGATTTCTCATGTTTTACATGGATCTACTTTCTTAGGAAAAAATATGAGGTCTTTCAACACCTCAAAGATTTCAAAGCCTTGGTTGAGACATAGTCCAGAAAGAATATCAAAGTTCTCTGAACTGATAATGGGGGAGATTATGTAAATCATGAGATCCATAATCTTTTCCATGTGGCAGGGATTCAGTTGCATCACACAGTTCCCTATACTCCGCAACAAAATGGAGTTGCTGAGTGGAAAAAAAGATCTCTAAAGGAGATGGCATCTTCCATGTTGCATGAAAAGTCACTACCACAGAGACTATGGGTTGAAGCAGTTAATTGTGAAACATAAATCTTGTTATCACACAACTTGTATTTAAGGTAAAACATGAATGAAAGTAGGTCAAATTGGTGTAACTGAACCAATCCCACCACTGTCACCTCAATGGGATGGATCTTTCTATTTAGGGAGGTAAGGCCCAGGGGAGACATCCCTGGTGACCTAGGGTTTTGAGAAGGAAAAAGGATTAAGAGATAAAATATAATTTCCTCCTCACAAGTCACCACCGAGCATAAATTCTAGCTTATATCCAATAAAGATAAAAGATAACCGAAAATAGTAACTAAGGAGTGTACCTGCCCGAGACAAAGCAACAAGGAAACTATGCATATGCAAGATCACTTTCTTGGTTAGTACTTCATATAATCAATGAATTTCTGATAATAAGAAATTGAGCAATAATATTGATGAAGTAAATAAATGTTTATACAATAGCAATGATTACACAATATCACTTTGTTGGCAGCCAATTCACATTATTCATTGTCTCATAAGATGCCTACACCAATGTTTCACAAACATTGATTTTTCGTCGCAAACTTCGAATGAACGACGCTTTTTCTCTTTGCGCCTTTCCGCACGCCTACCTTCGCTAAGTCTTCATGATTGTAAGCATGAAAATTTCTCCTTTCAAGGTCACATTTCGATCATTACCTAAACTGCCAATACCTTTTGTGTCATTATGCATATTGCGCCTATCTTTTTATTGATCTTTACATGATCGGTAATATCCTTTGATAGGTTTTCGTACTTCTATGGATTATATAACTCAGTTTTATTGAAGATATTTAGCCTTTTGATTCGCATCTTATGACTTGCCTAAAAACATTGATTCATTGAATTGCATGGAGGTCATGATTTATCTTTTGTGATCCTTATTGTTGATCCTTATCATAGCTCTTGGCATATCAATTGTATGTAATATCGATTTGACACCTTAGTTAAACGTTTGATTAATGCATTGGCGAGAACATGATTGTGGGTTTTGAACTGCATGTCGGGTGTTTGAACATTATGGTATAACACTCGCACACATTGCTATACTCATTTGACATTCTCAGATCGATTGTGTGAATGGATTTCGTTGAATTTGCAATGCATTAATTTTGATTGGCTTCTTATTTGGCCTACTCGAACTTTGGTTCATAAGATACACGGATATTCATGCATATCTTTTAATGCCTATGGCTACTATTGTAACTATTGGTATGCTGGTTACATATATCAATACATTGGGTAAGCTATGGACATCAGTGGTTACATTAGCGCATAATCGAGTTTGATTCGACTGTTGGTAGATTAAAAACTTTGATATAACATTCATTGCGCATGCACTTACTATTGTTCATTGGTCAAACCAATTGATGTAAATGATGAGATGTGTTACAGGGGATGTTACAGCTGTAAAACGCCTGTTTCCTTACCAAGAATTAAGCTATTTATCACCTGCCACGTTCATGCTCGCTAATTTGATGGTTTCCTTAGATTCGCAAATCGCGCAGAGGGTTTCTCATCTCTACTTTTATCGTTGTTTGGAGGATTGGGCGAGTTTACAAACTGGATTTGAAAACTTCATATAATAAATCGATCTGGATATAAACCCAAAACGATCTGCAATCGGATTGAGAGGTCGTGTCTTCCCTGAACGACCTGGTAGGCATAGAGAGATTGAATTCTCATGAGCGAACCCTGCATACTTTGCTATCTAGGTGAGTTATCTTATGGGGATCATGATTTTGATCAGTATCAATCCAGTTTCAGTAGTGATTCCTTACGGGATAACGAAATATTTCTAGCGAAGAAAATGTCACGAGGGAGAACAGACAATGCAATCTCTCCGTCTTTACTGGTGATTGGGGATTCAAAACCCGTGACTAATATCACAAGTGTGGATACATGTACAGGGACTCCAATATCTAAGGGTGTTTCGAGTCATGTGATCAAATATGCCAGTGCATATATTACCTTGCAAAACATTGGATCAGAAATTGCGTGGTCGGCAAAGAAAGACAGCGTTTGGGGATTCTTCAGGGCAATAAAGATGAATAAACACCCCAGAAAGACCTTCAGAATCGAGCCATTCAGGCACAGGGTGGATATGGATCCCAAATATGCCGAGAAGACATGAAGATTCTCGAACATGCAATCCACGAGATCTATAATCACAATGTCAGTGGTTTGAGTTTTGAAGAACTATACAGGAATGCCTACAATATGGTGCTTCACAAATATGGGGAAAAGCTCTATTCTGGCCTTGTGACCACAATGACTGGCCTTTTGAGGGAAATGGAAAAGACAATTGAAGCTGCTCAGGGGAGTTTGTTTTTGGAAGGATTGAATAGAAAATGGGTGGATCATAACAAAACACCTGTTCATGAACTTGGATTAAATCTGTGGAGAGAGCATATAGTTCGTGCTGCAAAAAATTAAGGATAGGCTATTGAATACACTTCTTGAACTTGTATGTTGGAGAAGTCATCAATCGAGGTTTAATGCATAATATTATCAAAATGCTTACAGAGCTGGGGCCTTCTGTTTACCATGAAGATTTTGAGAAACCTCTTGTGGAAGAGGCATCAACTTTCTATTCTATTTGAATGTCAACAGTTTATTGAATGCTGTGATTGTGGAGACTATCTGCAGAAAGCTGAGAGATCACAGATTCAGAGTTTATTATTACAAATGAACAGAGATCACCTGAATTGGAGTAACAAAATCCTGAGATGAACCATGGCAGTTTAGAATTTCAAGAGGTAACACATGCAGTTGGGATGTTAGTTAGAAAAATGAACAAAAAAACAAAAAAACCTACGAAGGATATTCAAGAAGAATTTGCTAAGCTACTAGATGGATCATCATTGGAATTTCATCCAAGTCACAAAAGTGAAATGAAAGAAGGACACAACGCTGCTTCAGGAACTTTTGGGGATGGATCTGTCTCTGAAATCACTGTGAATGATTATACACAACAATTTGCCAATTCTGAGAATGATGTTGATGGGTATGGATCAAGAGTTGTTCAAAAATGCCAGCATGAAATAAAGGCAATACATATGCAAGAAAATCATGAAATGACAGGGCAATGTTTGGAGACAATTGCTGCGTCAAAAAGCTCTGTTTTGCAGGCCTGTCAGTTATGCACAGTTCAAGGAGCCAATGCCAATTGTTTTCATCAAAGATAAGCATACTAAAGCAAATAGACACGGTGGAGAAAATCTGTCAACCTTACAACAGTCGCTGAAAAGCATAATGCTGAATGTGCAGAATCCAATTTCACTCATAAACATGAGAAAAGAAATGAAAAATCATGGAATTTGGCAAATGTCATGGAACCTCTTCTGATAACTATTTTTGCCAATGTTGAAGCTGTTTTGATTCCCTACACTCATTTCTAGATAGATTTTGTATATAAGTTGCATTTATTTCAAAGATTTATTTGTTATTTGTTTGATTGATATAGATTCAATTTGGATTCTGTTTGTTCTAATTTAGCATGGCAGTTTTGGTTTGTTGTGAAATAAATGATTTGATTTCTTTTAATTAGTAATTAAATCTTTGTT